>APFE030400577.1:0-13830 GCA_000404065.3 Pinus taeda | reverse complement strand
GCACGAAATTATATTATTTTAGATGTACTTTTAAAGGAAATTTTGAAGGAGACTGAGTTGTTTCCAATAACATGGTACGTTTGAGGAATGGAGTGGAAGTGAGTTGTGCGTGAGCAGAGCAATAGAGTGGAAAGGATGTATGTATCCGTTGGTTGAGCTGAATGTGAATCAGGAATCTGCGTCGATCCCGTGCACGCCTTTTTGGTAGTAAAAGGAGAAGATTCATTTCAACCAATCATAGCGCCGTCACGTCAGATTGCGTACAGGATGGGTAAAGTTTACATTGACATTTGCTTCTATTGTATGACAGCTCTTGTTCATAGCCCTACAGCTCGCCAATGCCATGTCACTACGAAACCTTTTCTTGCATGAAAAGACGGGAATTATGATTTAAATTGGGGAGTGCCGCGTAACAAGCAGCCAAGATCCATGCTTTGTTTTGCTCTGCTCACGGTATATACTATATATATAGTAATAGCTGGATGTACTGTAATGAGAGCCAGACGACCTTTAAACCTCCCCCTCTCGAGCTTTTCGCTTTCCCAGACTATACTCCTTGTCGACGTTATATGTTTATAAAAATTCCCACCATGTGTCCCAACAATACTCCTAATTCCCTTGAAAAAGCAGAGTACCATGGCTGCAAGCTCATCTTGATCATCGCCCTGAATTTCATTTGTGTGGCCTCTAATATAATTTATACGTTCAGTAACGATTCTAGGTGTGCGGGATCATACTTTTGCTTTTCTCTTTTGAACCATCGCTCATAAATTCACTTCTTCATTTTCCTCTTCGGCCGAAACCTTCTGAAGTATCTGTCTATATTATTTCTGACCGGTTACAGCCAGCTTTCTGGACAATGGATTTTATATCGGCCCTGCTTGGTGGAAACTTCAAACGCCGCAAACGTGCTAAAGATCTTCTGGTAAATACATAATTATGTCCATTATAAGTTAACTTGATGTGATCTATATAAGAGTTTATTCACTCATAACTATATGTTGTATCAGTATTCTAGTGTTTCTCCCATCACGTTGAAGAATTATTCATTCAATTAAATTTTTGGATGGCAGACAGTGGAAGTGAAAATTCGCATGGACTGTGAAGGATGTGAAAGAAAAGTGAAAAACTCGGTTTCAACTATGAAAGGCGAGAACTTTTATCTATATCACAGTAATATATATTTTACATGCATTAGCATATTTCCATTTAAAAACTGGATCTATGAGCATGGAGTGGGATTGACAAACATAAAATGCAGTTATACACTTATGTTTACATGTGATTTTATTTCACTTTACTAGTATAAGTTAGGTTTGTTTGTTAGTTTTTTTATGTTTACATGTGATTTTATTTCACTTTACTAGTATAAGTTAGGTTTGTTTGTTAGTTTTTTTATGTTTACATGTGATTTTATTTCACTTTACTAGTATAAGTTAGGTTTGCTTGTTTGTTTTTTTTGAACGATTTTGATAATTTCTTTAAATTAATCACAGGTCGATGTCTCAAATTTTCCATCTAATTATTATTAATGTAAAAAGAAATTATCAATATAGTACCAACTAGGAAGAAAACGTGTGAAATTAGATTATGCATAGATTTTAGAAACCATAATAAAGTTTCCCTAAAGGACAACTACCCTTTGCCAAAAATGGATCACATCTTACATAAGGTAGTTGGCTCTTCTAGGATTTATTTGTTAGACGGTTTCTCAGGCTACAATAAAGTCTTAGTTCACCTTGATGATCAAGATAAAACAAATTTCACTACTCCATGGTGTACCTTCATGTATGTCAAGATGCCTTTTGGGTTAATGAATGTTGTAGCCACATTTCAAAGAGCAATGGATATTGCCTTTGCTGATGAAATTGGTAGGTTTATTGTGATCTATCTAGATGACATTACTGTTTATTTCAAGATTGATGAAGAACATTTGTTACATTTGAGAAGAGTATTTGAGAAATGTAGAAGGTTTGGAATTTCACTAGATCCTAAGAAAACACTTTTTGGCCTTGAAGAGGGAAAATTTTTAGGTCATATCATCTCTAAGGAAGGTATTAGAATTGATCCCAAAAGGATTGAAGCCATTTTGAAAATCAACCATCCTAGAAACATTAAGGAACTTCAATTATTTATTGGTAGGATAAATTCATACCCAACCTTGCAAAATTTCTCAGAAACATAAAAAATAAGCTAAAAGAGATTCATAAATAAGGTGGAGCATTGAAGCTAGGAAATCATTCAATCAAGTTAAACAAGCATTGACAAAAGCACCAGTCCTAATCCGTCCATATTTCACCAAGGATTTTATAATCTTTTCATTTGCATCTGAGAACACTGTTGCAGTTGTTCTTTTACAGAAAAAAAATGATGGCTTTGAACAACCCATTGCTTTCTTCAGCAAGGCTTTGAGGGATGCTGCATAAAAATATAACATAATGGAAAAACATTCATTTGCATTAATAAAAGCAATCAAACATTTCAAGGTGTATATCCACCATTCTCACATAATTGCTTATGTACCCAATGCTATGGTCAAGCATATTTTAACCCAAAATGGACTAGACGATAAAAGAGACAAATGGATTGTCATCGTTCTTGAGTATGACATAGAAATCAAACCCACCAAACTTATCAAAGGCCAAGGTTTAGCCAAATTAATGGTTGAGTCTAACTTTAATGCATTGGATATCAACTTTGTAGCTGCATTAGATAATCAAGAGGAGCAGGTGACTCCACAATTAGATGAGGCTTTTATAACCTCACCCTGGTACACAAATCTCATTTTTGTTTTATTCAATTTAAATGCTCCTCCTGGTTTAACTAAGAGAAAGGCTAGATTTCTAAAATTAAAAGCAATGAAATTTTGCATCATAGATAATGTTTTATATTGGAAAGATGCTAGTGGTATTTTACTAAAGTGTCTATTGAAGGATGATGTAGAAAGAACCATGCAAGAATTCCATGAAGGTGATTGTGGTGGACATGTATACTATAAAACCACTACTAACAAGATTCTTAGAGCTGGTTTCTACTAGCCTACTGTTTTCCCTGATGTCCATAAGAAAGTAACATGATCTTGCCGCAAATCCCAGATTTTTGAGGGGAAAAGAAAACTATTTCCTCTGCCTTCAAAACCCATATTTGTTAAAAGTCCTTTCCAACAATGGGGATTGGGTTCCATTGCATAAATCCACCCACCATCCTCTGCCCAACATGAATGGATCCTCACAACTATCAATTACTTCACAAAATGGATTGAGTCCACACCTTCCCAATTGGTTACTGATGTTATTATTATCAAATTTCTAGAAAACAATATCTTGTCTAGATTTGGCTCTCCCAAAAAGCTCATTACAGGTAGTGATGTAGCTTTTAAATCCAAGAAAATGATATATTTGTGCAACAAATATCATATTACTTTGGGACATTCAACTTCTTATTACATAAAGGGTAATAGGTTGGTTGAATCCTCAAATAAGAGTCTGGTCAACATTATTAAAATGCTGCTAGAAGATAACAAAAAGTAATGGCACAACAAGTTAATAAATGCACTTTGGGCTCATAAACTCACAACAAAGAAATCAATTGGTATGTCACCATACCAGTTGTTTTATGGAATGGATGTTGTTTTTCCATCTTATTTAGGAGCTATAGTTATGAAGATAATGCAGGAATTGCAGGTTGAGCCTAATGACATCCAGAGGAGAATTAATCATACTATTCAACTGCAGCAATCCAGGGAAGAAGTCTATAATAAAACTCAAGTCATCGAGGAGAATATCAAAAAGATTTTTTATAGAAGAACTAAAGAAGATGATTTCAACTTTGGGGACAAAGCTTTAAAATGGGATTCAAGAAGAGAGAACAAAGGAAAACATGGGAAATTTGACAATCTGTGGACCTGACCTTATATCATTGATGCTTTTAGAGGACACAATGCATTTTTTCTCAAACACCTAGATGGAACATAAATTCCTGGTGGATTTGTGAATGGCAGAATGCAGAATCATTATTTCTCTTAGCAATAGAGGTTTTTCTTACATGAAACCATTGTAAATATCACTGTCTTTATTATTTTGATTGGGTAACCTATTGACAGAAGTTGAAGCCTGTAGAGAAGGCCCTAAGCTTCGATTGATATGTTACCATAATTACTCCAACAACAAAATAAATCACGTGGAGATATTGCTGAAATGAAACACTCAAGGCCACTGATCAAATGTTCTTGGCACCTCACATGGAGAGTGCCATCCCCAGCTAGAGCCATTGTTAGGGTCCTATAATTTATAGGATCTCAAGGTGTTTGAGTATTTTATATGAGGAATCTCATATTGTAAATAATTGTCAATCCACAAATGATTTCCAAAATAAAAATAGAATAAAATGAAAAGAGGGTATAAACAGAGAAAAAGAAAACCAAAAAACATTGAAAAAAGAGTAAAAGATCGAACCCCATTAGTCTCTCCATCTATAGACTTATACCATATTCCATTAGCTGATAGGGGTTACATGATCAGTGAGACACAATGCGGCTGTAAATTATTGTAACTTTATTCCTGGCTGGAGGATAAACATCTTGATAAAATAGATAAAATTGGACTCTGGGAGTCCAATCAGATACAATGCGACTGTGAATTATTGCAAATTTATTCCTGGCTGGAGGATAAACATCTTGATAAAACAAATAAAATTGGACTTTGGGAGTCCAATCTTCCTCACTAAATTTTCCCTTTGACCTTTCATGCTCCTGAATTCACCAAGAAATGCCAAGCTTGTTATGTTTCCATCCAAAGAGTCATTATAACCCCATGTGGTGAAATCCTTTTTTCAGTCATAGCCCAATCTATAAACCAGGTGATGCTAGCTCCCCCTGTGGAAAACAATGCACCTTTTTTCTTAGAAGCCCTCACAAAAATCTATCAAAAGCTTGATTTTGCTAGAAAAGCCAAATTTTTCTATATCATCTTACTAGAAAACACTCGATTGCCAAAGAAAAATACTCCATACATTCCTCAATCTTCCCTAATCAAGCTAAACAGATCATAACCATAATTTCATACATTCTAGATTATTATTCTGATCAGTGTGTGGATGAACCCATTCTAGGCTTCCTTTCCATCTTTTGCACAGATAACAAACCATCTATTTTGTTTAATTTTAGTCAATTCCTGGCTGATAACATCCATGAGTAGTATCTCAAATTTCCAACAGAACAAGTGTCTAACTACAATTCAATTTTGGTTTATCTGTTTCTATATTATCAAGCAGACAGGTTCAACTTTGCCATGTAGAAGTTAGATGAAGAGGGGAATATATTTTGGACATCTTTAGTGATGAAAGAACAAGAATTATCCTATAAACAATTCATTGAAGAGTTTGTTCACCCAGCTATGATTATCCTAAACAACTCAACACAACAAAGAATCAGTGAAGACATCAAGAGGATTCTACATTTGACAGATTAGGCTAAGGCTAGAGACTGATATTTATACCAGAATTACGCAGAAATCAGAGTTTACAGATGCAAGTTAGCACCATACAAGCTCCCAAAATACCTCCCCGTGAATATTTTTGCCCTTGAACATATCAGACAAATGCTAAATTCAGACGATATTCACTTTGTGGTGGAAAAGAAGAAGTCCTAGTTTCAGATAAAGACACAAGTGGGCCCCTTTATATGCAACACCAAGTCAGCAGGAGAAGAAGCAGATAAAATACTTAACGAGATGAAATTCAGCCTGAGTTTCACATGGTCTTATGACTCGTGGGGTATCATTTCTAAGCTGAGAGTAGAAAACAAAACTACTCCATATATCCATACCCCAAGCCTTGAGATAGAGAAATATGTGAACTAGTAATGAAATGAGTAAGGAAGGTTCACTCCCACTTGAACACCATGTTGAGATTTATAAGAGAGTGAAGGGATATACGAAAAGGAAAACAAACACCAAAGCAACATAAGATAAAACCATAATAAGTGAACCTAAATTTGATGTGAAGTGTATAAGAGAGAGAACCCATAAGTGTGCTAGAAAGAAGATGCAAACAAAGAACAAGAGATATTTGGGTGATTGTAGGCTTATATATATCTATTAAGGAGACTAAGAATAACACATCATTGAAAATTACAAGTGAGACTTGGGTGCGTATTTATACAAAATTTAAGAGGTAGCTACCCTCTGCAAGAGGAATTGTGGGACTACATAATGATTAGGTGGGTCATAACCATATAGGATTATAATAAATGAGTGTTGATTATTTAAGCCAGACACTAGAAACACACCAAAACACAACAATGATGATTACAAAATGAGATTAGCCATGGAATTACATGAAGATTACATCATCATTTTAATAGTGCAAAAATAGACACGACTATAAGAATAAATTTCTAAGTATATTGACATGCCAAAAAACATGAACATGGTATTGTGAATCTGCTTAAGACCATAAATGTTGAAAGGGGTGCATGTGTTGAAAACCTTCATGAAATGGTTTATCATGATCCTTGTGACTATATCACCTAGCTCGTAGGAAATATTATACAAAGTACTCATCAAATCATAACATTGACTCGAAATAGAGGACAATATCTCTTTGTGGAATGCTAAGAACACTAGATCTACAAGAATGAAGATTGTGATCAAGGAATAATAACCTTTGAGTAGGAATTTTATATTTTAAGATTTCAAAAAGCACTGGAGCAAATTTCAGCCCAAACGTGGCCTCCTCAGGAAAAATAATAAAATACTAGTTAAAATAATAAAATAAGAGTTATGAATTTTGGAGGGAAAAGGAAGAAAACTACTTTTCTTAACTCTATTTTTGGCTCACCTCCTTACAAATTCACTCAGATTTCAAGTGTAGACATTCGTGGGATGTGGAATTAAATTCCACATCCAACGAGTACCCATTATGTAGACGTTTGAGAAGAGCCACATTGATAAAAAAATGAAGATACTTTAGAAAAACATGTTCAACATGTTTTTTTAATTTATCTTCAATTGAACATGTTTTTTAATGTATTTTCATTTTTTAATCAATGTGGGTCTTCTAAAAAGTATGCATAATGGGTACTCTTTGGATGTTGAATTTAATTCTGCATCCAATAAGTGTCTACACTTGAATTTGAGTAAACCTATAAGGAGATAAGGCAAAAATATAATTAAAAAAAAAATAGTTTTTCTTCTTTTCTCTTCAAAATATTTACATACCTCTTTTTAAATTTAAAAGATTTTGATTGGTATACATATTATGACGTGAAAATTTCATGGACACTTTTAGTCTAAAATTTCCTCAAATGTTATATTTTAATCTCTAAATACATCTTTCACATATAATATTTCTTACTTTGTGATTCTTATGATGATTTCTTATTTCATGATTCTTACCACTCTAATGAAATTTGTGTTAGGTGGACATTTGTTTTCACTCTAAAGCAGACTTAAAAAAAACTTTCAAGTTAACATAAAGTGAATACAAAATATGACTTGACTCGGATCAAAAGACTAACTCAAACTCTTCACATCATCTATTGTTGAAATCAAAAGTAGATTGACTTATTCAAACCTTAACCAATAGGAAGCTCCTTCCCAACTCTTTATTTCATGTCATTTTACATTTTTTAATGATCCACTCATTTAGTGGTAATGGGAGTATTGATTTCCACATGTTGAAATAGGAATTAAAATAAAACTGCTAAATAAAAAATTAAATTGAGTACATTCCTATTCAAGCTATAATACTATGTATTAGTTAAGATATATATTTTGAATCTCCTTAAATATAAAATACAGACTATAACCAGATTATAACCATCTCGAGCTTTCCATACATAAGTCCATTCTTATGGGCAAACATTACCTAAAGTTGTTTTCTTTTGGTACCTAATTTTAAGTCTTTTCTTTTTCTCCACACATCATTATAATTCCATAGGCTGATGTTTATGAGCCAAATTTATATGAAAATTTATCCTAAAGTTCATAAAATTTGACAAATCTTGCTAGTCCTTAATAGACAAATTGTAAAATGTTAAATGGAATTGAGCGAATCTCCTTTTTGGAAAAAATCATACAAAATTAGTCCCCTGTGAATATTAGCCCATAAAATTTTCATTGCTTATATCATTTAGTTCTTCCCCTATCATATACAAAAGATGTGTAGTGCCCATATATTGCATTAGTGTTTGGTTCTAATACAAAAGATGTTAATGCCCTATATCGCATTAGTGTTTAGTTCTAAGATATTTTGTAGGGTGATTATTCTCAAGCACTTGTAAATTTCTTTTGGTTCTTCCCTTATCATATACAAAAGATGTATAGTGCCCATATATCGCATTAGTGTCTCGTTCTAAAATATTTTGTAGGGTGATTATTCTCAAGCATTTGTAATTTTTTTAATGGTTGACAATAAAAACATGTTTATTAATTGGATTTACTCATTAATAATAGCACATAGTCTAATGAGGCAAAGGAGTTGTCCGGAAAGTTATGGAAGTTCCGGTCATATTTAGAGAAAATCTCGCAAGGATTTTTGTAAATCCAAGTTATAGTTGCTCAACTTCAAAATTTCAATTTTCCTAGACGTTTTTGATGGTTGCTAAATCCATTTCCACCATCAAAAACATGATTCAAACACTGCTTCTACAAGATTTAAAAAAAAAAAATTTACCCGGATTCTGGCCACTTTTGACTATCCAAACAATTCCCGTAAGATTTTTTGAATATTTTTGCCTAGATTTTGGCCACTTTTAACCATCCATAACTCCTTAATAGTAATTTGATGTGTTAATTAAACAAAATAAAATTGCTCCAACTTGAAGCTAAAAGTGAAACTTCTCCGTTATTCCTAGAAGTCAACGGCTCTGATGGAAGAGCCCTCACTGAGGAGATGAGACACGTATGTTAGCTGAGAGAAAATAACATCTAAATATTGAATTCCACATATTGAAACAGGTTTTTTTTTTTTTTTTTTTTTTTTAATTTTTAAATTTATTTTTTAAAAACTCTACTATATATAAGATTCTTTTCCTAAATGAAATTTAAAACACTGAAACCAATAAGAACAAATTATATATTCACCATCTTCTAATTGTTTATTCCATACCTAAAGCATATTATACACCTACTACTCTACTAAATTATATAATTTTTATTTCATCTATCTTCTAGTGGTTTATTCCAGATCTAAAGCATATTTACGCCGTAAGGCGTTCCCTCTGAGATGAACTCCCCTCCATGCCACCGTGTCTCATTATGGGCCCTTAGATCGATTGTTAGACGATGAAATAATCTCCCGCCATTGGATCATCGGTCAAGAATGTGTGAAGAATGTTGTAGGCGGTTCAGAATATTGGAATGTCATAGGTCAGAGTTCCAGGACCTCCCTTGGGTGCAGCACCAATAATTACTACAATGTCGCGGAAGAAGTCGGCAGATGGGTGAGCGAAGCTGAGCACAGTGAAAATCAAGCGAAAATCAAGGGACTGGTGGCCTGCGGAACCGGTGTGGGGGTCTCCATTTTTGCCAACAAGTTCCCAGGAATCTATTCTGTCACCTGCGATTCCGTGGAGGATGCCCAGAACTGCGATTCCGTGGAGGATGCCCACCTTTTATTTCCTGATGATATGTTCAAGGTGGTTTACATGTGATATGTTCTTTAGTAATCTTCTCCAGTGATGGTAATCCCTATGGAGTGGTTCTCCTTTCCGATATTTCTCATTTATTTGTTGTATTAGCTAGAGCGAAAAGTTTTATGCCGTCTCTTGACCACTTCTCCTCATTATTGCTTGTCATGGTTGCACAGGTTATTCCACTTGGTCAAGCTTCTTTTGATTATGGCTCCTCTCCGGCGAGAATTTCATACAGTAATTACCTAATGCTGTTTCTCATTACCAGTGCCAGATTATATTCTTAATATGGGGTTGCATTTTGGAGCTCTGCTACTACTCTGCCGGACATGGATTCTGAAAATCCCTTTCCTTGATTAATTTAGCATAATTTCTGGGGAGATGAGACTGAACAATTCAAGGAAACTTGGGACGAATATGTACATACCACTGTACCAAATATTTTGAAGTAATACAATGGTAGAATATATGTATATTTTCTTGCTTTTTTTGTGTTATGTATGTGGCATAAAGGCATCTAATCCACGGGTGAGGAGCATGGTAAGGAAGTTGTGAAATCGCTTGATAAATCTGGTCAGGTTTTCATAGTCGGCGATTGTGTGTATCTTCGGCCTAAGTAGGTACTGAATTCGACCTTGGAACCGGTGAAGCTTCTGTTGGTTTAGAGGTTCTTGTTTTAGTTAGGGTTTCTAACTTCTTGTTCTTGTTAGGGTTTCTAACACTTTTATCAATTTCTGATATCCGAGCAATCTGTTTCTTTAGGGTATGAGCGTTTGATTGTATTTCTTTTAATTTTGTTTGGCTTATCGTCTGTTTGTTTTCCTGCATTTCTCCCACGTTGCCCTACCAACAGAATCACCCTTATTCTAGGTTACTTCCCTACGTAGTCTTTTACAACTTGTGTCTTTAATTTGACATGGATACAGTTGACGATCTCCCTTGCAATGTAATGAAAGTTTGCAGTTACAGGAATGGGTTGTAAGGTATTTTCATATTTACTCGCTCAGTTTGCTTTCTTACCATGATACCTGCAACATTTCTCCACCTTTTATTTCCTGATGATATGTTCAAGGTGGTTTACATGTGATATGTTCTTTAGTAATCTTCTCCACTGATGGTAATCCCTATGGAGTGGTTCTCCTTTTCGATATTTCTCATTTATTTGTTGTATTAGCTAGAGCGAAAAGTTTTATGCCGTCTATTGACCACTTCTCCTCATTATTTCTTGTCATGGTTGCACAGGTTATTCCACTTGGTCAAGCTTACCTAATGCTGTTTCTCATTACCAGTGCCAGATTATATTCTTAATATGGGGTTGCATTTTGGAGCTCTGCTACTACTCTGCCGGATATGGATTCTGAAAATCCCTTTCCTTGATTAATTTAGCATAATTTCTGGGGAGATGAGACTGAACAATTCAAGGAAACTTGGGACGAATATGTCCATACCACTATACCAAATATTTTGAATGTAATACAATTGTAGAATATATGTATATTTTCTTGCTTTTTTTTGTGTTATTTATGTGGCATAAAGGCATCTAATCACAATACGTCCCCTCGGTTTTGTCGAGGGTTTTTATACATTAGGATGGAGACCAATATTTCCCCTCTGTTTTTTGGATTATGAAAATCCCTTTCCTTGATTAATTTAGCATAATTTCTGGGGAGATGAGACTGAACAATTCAAGGAAACTTGGGACGAATATGTCCATACCACTGTACCAAATATTTTGAATGTAATACAATTGTATAATATATGTATATTTTTTTTTTTTTTTTTGTGTTATGTATGTGGCATAAAGGCATCTAATCACAATACGTCCCCTCGGTTTTGTCGAGGGTTTTTATACATTAGGATGGAGACCGATATTTCCCCTTTGTTTTTTCAAGGGATTTTATCCATTAGGATGGCAAACAAAATGTTCCCTCTATTTTGTCGAGGGATTTTATGCATTAGTTTGGAGAAGGTTAATATACTTGTGGCATTATCTCTCTTTTTCTTAACTAGTAATAGCATGCATAATATCCTTTTCCATTCTTCAGGTTTTCCCCAGAGTTGTCTACTTTTTATCTGTATCGATGTTCATAGCATGAGTGAGCTAGACTTTATATATAACCTATCCAGTTATGAAGTATTTTAATGTTTCCATAATGCTCAATTCAGTTTACTTCTTATATGTTTTCCATATAATGACAAGTCATATGCATGTAATTTGAAGCTCATATTATACCTGGTGTACATAATCTCACAATCAAAGGCATGCGTAGGTTACTAAATGCGGAGATTAGAAATTTGTTTCATTTACAGTTTCAGATTTATGCTCGTTTACACTCATAGGACATGCCATAGTTTTTGGGTACACAATTTGTATAATTGAACTGTTGAAGCCTGCACTGCATGGTAGTTGAAACCTGCTCTGTATAGCAATTTAATTTATGCACATTATTGGAATGGATACCAATCCATGCCCATATCAATAAATGAGTATACCGTTTATTTAATATTTGCTATATTTTTCTTTTAATGTTTACGACCTTGTTTCTAATATACTTGCCAAGCGGCATCACAAATGCCTAATAGAATGCACTCTCTGCATTTTTGTTTATCTGAATGGAAAAAGATTTTCATTGTTAGTATTGTATTAGCGCAAACCAGAAAACACTTCATACTTTATCCCTTACTTACAGGCCTTGCACACAGTCATTGATTATCAAATAATTATAGCACACATGCTTGTATCTTTTTTCTTCTCCAAGTATACATATTTTTTTAAGGATCATTCGTTACTCCTCTGCTTTTTAGTTCTACTTAACAAACACCTATATCCTTTAACAGTTTATATCCCAGTGGCCGTTTTTGTCTTAACTTATTTGTATTTTTTTCCCTTGTCAGAATAGGATAAGATTCCTTTATACTCACACTTTCATTGTTAACCAGCAACGATCATGACCAGTAAGTAACTTTCCAACATTACATGTGTTTCTAGCCGAATAAAATTCTAGAAATAATTAAATCCAGCACAATCTCCAATTCTCATCCATATATCCAACCTTAATTATATACTCCTTAAATTTCCAATAAAAGAGATGAGTACACTCATTAGCCTTCCTAGTTCTAGCTTTAAATCTATACTACTTAATTGAGAGTAAAATGACAACCACATTCATTAAGATGCATAGGTCTAATCAGAAATCTTGTGGTCAATGTTCACTATAGAACTTGCACTAGAGCAAGACACCGAGCACCCAACCAGGCACTGCCTTGCAGTTCGCCCCGAGCTAAGACAGGGAATCAACATCGTCAATGATTATCCCTATGGGTAATTATCACCACTAGATGCCTTGGACTGTCACAGGTCCACTTTTGGACTTCGGTCTATCGCGGGATGGCTATAGGAATTGCGATCTGTTACAGCATGGTTGCTTAGCGTTAGGGTATGTATTTCCATTTTAGTTTGTCCGCATATATATTGGGTGCCAGTGGTTATACTATATTGTATAAGGCAGTTCTAGAAGATGGGCTGACTTTTGCAGTAAGGCAACTTGGTGATGGTGGTTTGGAAAGGTACAAGGATTTTGAAGCAGAAGCTAAAGCAATCGGTAGGGTTAAACATCCTAAAATTGTTCGCCTCCGAGCTTTCTATTGGGGTATAGAGGAAAAACTGGTGGTTTATGACTACATTCCACATGGAAGCTTGGCAAATGCCTATTATGGTGAGTTCTCTTGTTCTCTAGAGACTATACAGAATGGATTTCCGCACTTTATGCCTTACGGCGTTTTTTTTGCAACTTCTGGTGCAAATGCTAGTATACACCTACTACTCTACTGGTACATCAACCGAAAGAGGCATTATAAATAAGACAGCTATTGGTTTTCTACTTATACATTCACAAAGAAACACGTAGGCATGCATTGTATACAGGATGTTGCGGAATAAATAAATAAAACACGTATGTCGTAGAAGTTATTAATAAATAGAAAATATAATTTAATGGACAGTTGTATAAAAAGAGAATATATAATTACAATGGAAAAGGAAACTATATGATTATAATTTTTAACTTTTTCTTGTATAATTATACTTTTTGTTTTATGATATCGCATTAATATTACTCATTTATATTTTTATAATTTTTATTAATTTGATGGGTTTATTTTGGAATATCGTTTTCGTTTTTAGTATTTTAATAATGGTT
>APFE030400561.1:0-17640 GCA_000404065.3 Pinus taeda | reverse complement strand
CAGTCCACTAGGAGGAAAAGAAAGTTTCATTCATTTCGATTGTAACCTGTTCCATAGTAAAAAAGGACAAATGGGAGTAGGAGTGAGAGAGAATAGCAGAGAGAGCTAGTACTCTATAGTATCCAATAAAGCAACAAGCCTCAAGCAACTCCATAGAGAGTGCCTTCTCATTTGTGCTTGCATTATTTCCATTCCAGAGAAAGAGAAAGCAAAGAAACCTTAACTTCTAGCTATTCTTTCTCTCGTAAGTGTTTCCGAGAGCATATAATGTGTTCATCGGTGGTTGTTGTGAGTTTGTGTTTTATTGTTCTCTTTTTTTTGCATTTTATTTATTACATGAATAACGAAAAAACAATAATTATTAAATTTGGAAGCTAAGGAAAATTGATCCTCATAGTATAGATTTTAGTCTATTTTATCATATCTATTGTGACAAATTGTCTAGTGGAATATCCACAAAAAATTATGGATCATATTCATTTTTTGTTTAATAGAGGAATCAACAATTGGATTGGTCTCGTACTCATGTGACACATTGGTCAATTCTAACCACTACCATTATAACCCCTAAGTGAACCATGATGCCCCCAACATGGGGCCACGAGTAAACTTAGGGGATTTGAACCTAGAATCGCGTGGTGCATAACACTTCTTTTTCACAGTGATTTCGAATTGAGTTTCCCTCAAGGGATTATGGATCATATTCATATTAAATAAATGATTCATATGAAATACTTGTCGGAAGCTGGGGGATTAAGTTCCATTAATTCCGTCATCAAACACTATATTGTCATTTCTTTGAAATGTTGAAATCCATTGATGCTACCAAGCATATTTGTATTGTTATCAGTGCCCTTCTACCAAGAATCTCCCATTCTTTGTCTTTCCTAGTTGCTGCCTATTTTTATATTATGGCCAATGGTAGGAAAAAAAATTGATATAGATAATATTCCATTTACAAATCCCATAGCTAGTAGTTTTGACCATTAAACTTCTCAATCCTAAAACCTTCTTCCACTATTGCTCCTAGTTGAACTAGGAACCCTTCTTTCCTATGAGTTTTATGAACCAAATAAACCTTTGGCTTTTATACCATTTGCAAAGAATAAGATCATGGCACAATAAATCAAAACAATTGAAAAAATAAAACATAGAACGACACAATACAAAGGGGACTCCAATATATGTGTCTCACATGATTTAGGCCATGTCCACAAAGAAACAACCAATCATTCATTTTATTATATCCAACAAACTGAAGGAACATAACCTACAACACATTTGTTGCAACCCCCTCTTCACTATCTCATATTCTCCTCTCTCAATTACAATGTTTTCTCAATAATCCATAGCCATAATATAATGCCCTCGTAAAAACAGGGTTTTCTTCTAGGGGAAAAAACCCTAACATAACTTCTAGCATTAGATCTACAATTTAATGATGAATGGCCCCTATTGACTACAATATTTTACAATATTTTTTTTCCAAAAATGTATCTCCAAAGACACTTCTTTGAACCCCTAACCAAGGGGTACCCCATGGACCCCCTTGCAATAGTAGTTGGTGGGTAGGCCTCCTACCCCCTTCCCCCCCACCTCACACTCACCTTTAGGAATTAGGATATAAACATGGATAAAAATAAGACCTTTGAATCAAGAGGATAATTAGGCTTCATAGTCAACAATATGGGGCATTTTACCTATCTTTGGGGTTTTACAAGCCATACATAGGTTGTATATGCTTTGTTAGGCTTCATTACATTTCCTAGAGGTTATACATTGGTTGCTAGGTGATCGCATATGTGTTGGATCAATGGTTTAATTACCTGTTTCATTTATAGGTTAATTAATTGGCACTTTGAATGTTGGTTTGCCTAAAATCCAACTGTATAAATGAGAAAGAAAGAAGAAGAAGACCACTATAACATTATAGGGCTATAATTGGTTCATGGCTATTACATACATTATTCTCATTATTCTCTTTTATTCATTAAAACAGTGATTTCAACCTCCAGCACTATTTCCTATAATTTGAATCACATTGTCAATATAATATGGCATCCTTGGTATGAGCATAAACCCCTTTATATGCTTAAGTAGTCTTAACCACAACTCACTCCCAAGCTTGTTGGTGTGAGAATCCCCCATGGTGACTCCAAGGACATATATATTTGTATTTAATTATAAATTGGGCATTGTGTATTTTTTGAATTGTGCATGAAGGGTTTGTTTAACTAATTGTTGGTAGTCCTATCAACATAGATTCATTTTAAATCCAAATCTATCAAGGACCTAGAGGGATCAAATTTCTGAAGGTGTAAATTTATTATTATTTAATGACATCTCATGTATTATTTCCTTCATATTAAATGATAAAAAAAATTACATTCTAAGAAATTAGATCCATCTTGATAGTTTATGATGGATTTATGTTGTTTTTTTAGACATTGTCATGTACATTTTTTTTTTGTTACAGTGGAATCAGCAACTGGAGGAGCCTCGCAACTCGCGTTACAAGGGGTCGATTTTGACTGCTACCTCTATAACCACTGGGAACTGCGCCTGCCCCTCTCCATAGCGTTGGGTTAGTCCGTGGGAATTGAACTCGTGATCTTCAGTACGGAGCCCGCCTTTCTAACGGACTTCACCGTGTTTCAATTGCCAACTTGCATGCCCCCGTGGGTCTTCATTGTCATGTACATATGTAGTTATTTATTTATTTTTATTTTTATTGTCATGGACATATGAAGATATATAGTTATATAGTTATTTATTTTTGTTGTCATAATGGGTTGTATAGCACATTTTTACTCTCTGTGTAATCACTATGAATATAGTCCATTTTTTAGTTCCTTTTTAACTATTAAAAACAATATTTTTTTTTAGTCTTATTAGTAACTATTGAGCTTAAATAAGCCTTCCTTACTTTTATTACTAATAATCTAAATAAGAAAACATTTTTTTTCTACTTTCATGACCAACTCATAATCAAAGGTAAATCTTTATTATTATTATTATGTAAAATTGACAATATTTTCTAATTCTAACTCAAAAACATAAATCTAAATTTACTTTACATATGACTTGTAGTTTCTTTACTCTAAAAATGACTTTGATTTTTTAATTTTTCTGAATGGAGTATCTTTTTTATTTCATTTTTAATATAATATAACATCCCCCCATACTGGGTTATAAAGTGCCTCTTAACATAATGATGCATCATATTAACTTAAGTATAAGATAGATGTATGGATGGAGTGTTGTGTAAGCACTTTCAAATAATAGAGTATATATATGATTTTTGCATGGTTGAGTAGAAGTGTTATGTAGATGCAATTCAAGCATAGAACTTCAATCGATAGTATGGATCAGAGTAATTTTTTCCTCTACTCTTACATTACATGTGTCATAAATATGGAATTCTTATGTTAAATAGAGATATTTCTATATAATTGTCATTACAAAAAAGCAGTTGAGCAACGAACCGAGTATGCAATAGAGCCATCCTCTCATGCATACTGGTCATTAGTAGTTGAGAAACTTTTCACTCAGATTATATCATCAACAAAGAACATTCTTGATGATGGACATTAGTAATTGGTTCAAAATGACGATATAATATAAATGGATGTAATAGCTCTAGAAATCTCCCCACCCAATGAAATTTCCTACATAAATCTCAAATATGAAATAAAGAACCAATTATCTTATCTACATAAAAACTCTTGTTGGTGGAAATGGGCAAGCATAGTGGATTATCTCTAAATGGGCACTCATTTGAAATTGCACATACCATTAGAAGCTTTTGGAATTGGCCTTCATTGAGAATGGAGACATTGTATCCATTCCAAGAACAAAGATCTTTGTACATGACAAAAAAATAAAGATTAGAAGTTAAATTCCATAGAGAATCCATGATGGCAAAGCGGGTGGGCTATAAGATTCTCATTTATAAATTAGTTGGAGGAAAAAAATCTACTTTTGAATTAATGAGACCCCTAAATTAAAAACAAAATAAGCATGATGAGCACTTTCCCATTGATGACATGACCAAGGCAAGCA
The DNA here is from genome assembly GCA_000404065.3 of Pinus taeda. Classification (NCBI taxonomy): domain Eukaryota; kingdom Viridiplantae; phylum Streptophyta; class Pinopsida; order Pinales; family Pinaceae; genus Pinus; species Pinus taeda. Next base: position 13,578 of record APFE030400561.1, on the reverse strand, counting down.
ACCCTATTATATATATCTAGTGAAAGAGTAGAAGGCAAAGCGATGGGGAAAAAAGGATCCAAATTTGTATGATGAATTTAATGGCGGATAGAGATAGATGCTCTTTATATGTTTGAGAGTGGGTTATTTTCCTTTGTTAAGGTTTTTCCCACTATAAACACATATATACTATTTATTGCTAAAATTTTAGCTTACAAATATTTGATATGCATTTATTTTAGATTAATTTATACTATTATTATAACAAAATTACTTCTCTCTCTCTCTCTCTCTCTCTCTCTCTCTCTATATATATATATATATATGAAATGTCTTTGGCTAAATACTTGAGAAGTTGCTAAGACAAGTTGTAAAAAAAGAAATTGCGTATTGAATTAACTGTAAGGATTTCATCCGATATCTATTATGAAAGAAAATGCATGTAAATTGTGTATAAAATGTATGTACATGGAATCCAATGTATCAACAAGTGAAAGGAATGAACATAAGTGTCTCGCACCAAAAATCATATGGAACAAATCTTACATAACTAATCTAATGTGAATCAATAAAGTGAAGTGAAAAATTACCATGTAATTTTCAAGTTTGCAATTACTCCCATGAAACATGGAAGAATTTGGAAATCCTAACTCGAAAGTCACCATACATGAAGAAGATGTTTTTATGTCAAGATAGATACTCATATTAATGACTTGAAGGAGATGTTTTTATGTTAAGAGAGATAGCATATTAGTGGCTTGAATTATTAGTGTTGTTTTATTATTATAAATTTTGAATTAATCTAAAACACTAAATGTTGCTACATTAAGTTAAGACACCTGCAAATATTCCCTTTGAATTACCTTAGAATTAAGAACAAAACAACAAGAGTTTCATCCAAGTATTTCTTATTCATCATTTGCAAAATTCATTACCAAAATTTATTGGGAAGTGAAAATAAAAGGATTAAATCATGATTCCAATTTGAGTGAATCTAATTTATCTCCTAATCAAAATCTCCACTACTTGGAATACGTAAAGGTATAACAACTACTTTGGAAAAGGAAAAATGTATAACATCCGTGAAATAATGATGGGTATGTTAGATTTTAGAGGTACTAGCAAACATTCCAATCTATTGAACATAAAGTATGATAAAAAGATTTTAGGTTAGGCATGTCAAAATCCAACACTACTTTATATGATGTATAGTTACATAATTATATATAGTTTCACTTATTGTTATTGATGAACTAATCTCAACTACTTTTGGAGGTACTAGCAAACATTTTAATCTATTGAACATAAAGTATGATATAAAAGATTTTAGGTTAGGCATGCCAAAATCCAACACTACTTTATATAATGTGTAGCTACATAATCATATACAATTTCACTTATTGTTATTGATGAACTAATCTAAAAACTAAATGTTGCTACATTAAGTTAAGACACCGGCCAATATTTCCTTTGAATTACCTTAGAATTAAGAACAAAACAACAAGAGTTTCATCCAAGTATTTCTTATTCATCATTTGCAAAATTCATTACCAAAATTTATTGGAAAGTGAAAAGAAAAGAATTAAACCATAACTCAAATTTGAGTGAATCTAATTTATCTCCTAATGAAAATCTCCACTACTTGGCATACATAAAGGTATGACACACTACTTTGGAAAAGGAAAAATGTATAACATCCATGAAATAATGATGGGTATGTTAGATTTTAGAGGTACTAGCAAACATTCGAATCTATTGAACATAAAGTATGATAAAAAGATTTTAGGTTAGGCATGTCAAAATCCAACACTACTTTGTATGATGTATAGTTACATAATTATATATAGTTTCACTTATTGTTATTGATGAAAGCTCTATATCAACAATCTTTGCTTGCGTGTACGTCCATCACCAAGTCTAGGTCACAATGGTCTTGTGGCTAACCTTTAATTGCAATATCCACATGTTACAATGGACTTGTTCGTGACAATTCAAATAATGATCCATCTCATTGCAAAGCTAACCACTCCATCCCTTTCGATGTCTTACACAATTTGATATTTTTTATCAATACATTGTAATTGCAACATTTTGTAAACCTCCCAAACCCTAACTTGATATACAAGGCTTTAAGAATTGAGAGATGATTACAATTTAGATGTGATATACTCCATGTATTTGTCACATTGAATTTTTTGCAATATTATTATAAACTAATAAAAAACAATTATGAATATGTACAATTTAGAGGTGATATATTCCATATATATGTCACATTGAAAATTCTGCAATGCAATTTTAAGATATAAAAATAAAAATTCATAAAAGACCTGCAATGTTTACAATTTCAGGTCCATAAAAAATAAAACATATAACTACACCTAAATATCAGACTTATACATATTTCATATAATTGTTGTTCAATATATCTTCAAATATTTTTCTTATTCAAAACATAAATTTATTTATCCAATCTAATACCACTGCTTTCAATACCATCTTCAAATATTCCACATGTTTATACTAAACCTTGTATCTATTTGTTATTTTCACAATATTCACTGTACATATTCAAAAACTTTGGAAAGTTATGCACTTTTTGTGTTTTCATGTTGTTTTTTAAGTGGCTTCACAACGCTGCCTAGAGGCAAGGTATTTCCTTAAGTGGCTTAGTGAGTGCTGTACGTTGCCTAGAGGCAGGGTACTTGCATTTCACAAGCCAAACATTAATATTTAATAATAATTTAATAGGGTAATTAGTGTTGGAAACCTTAATGTGTGAGGGAAAAAACTGTTTTATCTGCGGGATTTCTTCTTCAAATTTCACCATCTCAATGTGTATTTTTATTGAAGATTTTTATTATTAATTTAGGTTTAATATTAAATTTATTGAAAATATTTTTTATATTAAAAAGATTGAATTAAGTTGGTATGGGAGTAAAATATAAAATTGTTTTTTATCATATTTTTTTTAACACCAAAGAAATTGAATAAAAGTGTAGGTTTGACCCATTAAATTATTAATTTTTTAAAAACAATTTTTTTTTTTTAAATAATTCATATTCGCCAATGACTATTTTCATTGTATATGAAAACTATAATTACGATACATTTGACTATTTTAAATAAAATTTATTATAACTTATTAAAATCTTATATTAATATATAATATATCGTGGATATATATAAAGAGATAGGATGATGTTTAGGGTATGGGCAATAAGGTAAGGGTTTTGCGGTCTTGAGTTTGAGGTCATTGGTATGGAATGATTATTGTTACAAGTCTAAGCATAGCTTGAGAAAGGTTACCTCAATCATCTCTTTCTATCTCTCTCTAATCCAAATGAGAGCAAATGCGTTAGAAAACATTTTAGATTTTAGGAGGATTTTCTAACAAGATTTATCTACCATGATTCTCGTATTCGGATTTTCTCGATAATTTTATTGTGACAAGCTTTTTTGGAGGCTAGCCATCATGGAAGAACACATTGTGGACTATGGGGTTGATAGCCCTTATCAAGTCCAAATATTTTGACCAAAGTCAAATTATGACTCCAAAATTTTCCACTCTAAGTCTTGGGGGACACTTGCCAATCTCAAGTTTAATCTAGACAAGAATGTTAATAACCCTATTAATTCTAGGAAAAATATTGAGGTGGTAACCCATTTGCTCTATACTAAGACATATCTCCAAATAGACCATGTAGTACATACATCATTTTTAAGCTTTGAATGCCTTTCTCCACTGCCCTAGGAAATTGAATATCTAGATCCTTCAGAGTAGAATAGGAAGAAGTTCTCCTAGGGGGTCATTCAAAGAGGAGAATCCAAGCAATGGAGTAAAAGGTTCATTTGTGCTAAAAAAAAAAGGTGAAAATGGTGTTAGGGTTGAATGTGTGGATTGAGGAGGTCTTAGACACCTTAGGAAAGACTGTAGTGGAGCGTTTTTATGGTAAGATTATCTGGCTAGAATCCCTTAAAATATGGATTGAGGATAATTGGGTTTCTTTAATGGATATGCTTTGGTGGCCCATGTTTTAACTAGAGGATGGGTGTATTTTCTTCTACATTTAGACTTAGGTGCAGATAACCTTTCAGGTAAAAGTCAAAGTTGGGGGTCATTAGGTCTTGTGGTACAAAGATGAAGCATAGACTTTGACTCCTCGAGGGAACCAATTTTCCACACAAACAATATTGAAGATTTTGTTGGGGCTCCCTCTAGTTTCTTGGTGAAAATAAATCTTGAGTTCAATAGGAAATAAGATCAACAAATTTATGGAGTTTGAGCCAAATGGGGACTCAAAAAATGATAGAATATGGGCATGGACTTAGCTTGAGGTGGACCTAGAAGATGGTATGTTGGAAGAAATAGAATTGGTCTGTGGATGTAACACCCCCAAGATGATCCCTTATATATGCTTCTAGATACTTTTATTAGCTAGGTGAACTAGGTTGTGTTGACCCTACGTGTCCATGTATATGCATGTGCATATTTGCATTTCGGGTCCGTGTGCCTATGTTTATACGTCTTGAAGCTAGAATGCTTGTGTGATTAAGGGCCAAGAGATTTTATGTTAAAATGCTAGTGAACCTAGCTATGAATATATGTAATCACACCCATGTTATAAGAAAATACACCATGCCTGCAAAACACCTGATGAAAAGAGTATGGGGGGGGGGTATGACTCCATAGTAAGAAAGGTGAGGGTGTGGAACTAAGACATGGTTTGTAGGCCATGAAAATAATATTATATTCCAAAAGTGACTTTATGGACATAACCAAAAGCATTAAAAAAAGGCATGTCTAAGCCTAAGTCATACCTTGATTTTCTATCCTAAGTCCAAAAGTTAATGGACAAATAAGGCTGCGTTAGTTCCCACGTGGTGAGGGTGATCTCCTTGGTGACATTTGGAAAAAACACTTCATGCATAATTAAGTCATGTTTTCCATGATTGTGGGGTTTCATTCCATAGTTTTGGTAATCATTCAACCATCATCCAAACAACCATTCTCCTTGGTACTTCTGATCCAGGGTGGATATTGGTGGCCACCCGCCTATTCCACCTGGACCCCCACCATTGTTTCTTTCAATTTTTCAGTGTCCTTATTTGTAGCACAATTTACTATTTTTGGAAGTTTTTCGGGTCCTGAACTTCCGAAGCCGTTTTGAGGCCCTAAACTACATTTTTTGGGAAAATCGAAAGCAACATGGTCCACAAATACATGTTGCTCACTCAAAAGTTGTAGTCCTCGGATAGATCTTTCTAACGAGGTATTGTGTGTGTCAAATGGAGATCGTATGCTAAAGTTACAACCTCAGGAAGTTGATGTACCAAGTTACCGAAACGAGGCCCATAGTTTGGTGCTTCATCTCCTAGGGTTAGGTTTTTGAATGTTTAGGGTTTTCCATTGTTTCTCAATAATAAATAAGCCTTCAAACCTCCTTGTAACACAGTTCAGAGGCATGTGGCTGCCACATCTCTTCTCAGAGATAAGCTTCCATTGCCCAAGCTAGTTTATTTCCATTTTTGTTTGTAAGCATATTTCAGTATTTTACATTAATGAAATGAAGTATCATTTCTGCTACATCTCTGTATTTATGGTTATATATGTAATTTGTTACGTTCCTGTTTAAATCCAGATCAAAATCCCTAGTTTTATCGAGACTAGTTGAGATATGAGCTTAGATATCCATTGAAGTTTATGACCTATGTAAACTATTGGAAGTTACTCTTGGAATTATGAGGGAAATTCTCTTTTCTCATCTTGGGAAAGGATGGAGCTTGAAGGGGGAACTTGTTGGGTAAGCGTTGGGAATGGGATCCCCCAAGGACAGTGTTGGGGCTAAAAGCCCATATTTTGGGTCGAATTGTGTAATAAACTTGTAAAGACTCCGCGTTTTATGGTTGCAGAGCGCGAAAGTATCATGAGCCATAAAGGGTTGTCCGCCCTTATTTTTGTAAAGTAAAGTCTGATGTAAAAGATCTACCCATGGTTTGCGGACCATGGGATTGTATAAAAAGAGCTAAGTAAGTGCGTGCTAAGTAGTTGAATAGTAGCTAAGCTAGTCATAGCTCTGAAGTAAGAAGTCTAAATCTCGGGTCGTAGCATAGGTAGAGGCTCTACAGCTGAGTACACAAAGGCCTAGGGTAGAAGTCCGCAGCTGAGTGCACGAACCCCTGTAGCTGTTTACGCAGGGTGGATAGAATCTGTAATCATATGAAGATATTAATAAAGTGAAGCTTTCTACTAATTTTAAGTCTTTGTTCCTGTTAATGCATCTTGACATGTTATGTATGAATTTCATTTATAATGCTTATATGATGCGCGAATGTATGTAATTACGTTGGTTAAGTGAACTCAAGTAAGAACATTTGTTTACGCAGTGCTAACTATGATTGTTTGATAAGATAAGTAAGATGCTTAGACTAGTTTGGGAATTCGCATGGTATGCTACCCTAGCTACGCGAAAGAACCTAAGCCACAAGTTAGGGTTGCGTGAAGGTCAACGTACCTTTTCGCGGAGGTACTGAAGGGCGGAATAGAGGGCTAGTCTGGAAAAGTGACCTGCGCGAAGGCAAGAATAGAAGGAATAAACCAACATCACAACCATCTTAGACTGCAGAAACTTGCTTCTAGCATCCCCCCATACCGTTTCGGGTGAGACTTCGGTCCGCGCTCCGTGCGCTGATGCGGAAAGGGCCAGTAGTGTAGGGATTTGTTTGGCTAACTAACATTGAACCTAGGTTAGGCCCCCACAAGCCAACAAATGGTTCTGCTGTCGGGACTAGAATCTTCATAAGAGATGTATGATGTCGTATCATTGGAATCCAACTGAGAAAGAGACCAGACACTGGTTGGATAGGAAGATCCATGAATTCACAGCGCAAGAGAACATAAGCCCGTGACTGACAAAGGAATAGTGGTTGGACAGGTACTTATATACAGAGATACACTAGATCTTTTTTTGTTCCTTTCCGGTTGAGCTATATGAGTGGATCGCGAAGCTAGCAGATAGCCAAGGAAGGTGGAGACTTGACAGTCCTATTGTTTGGACCCCATAGCTAGTACAAAGATTGGAAGCATCTGAGGATAAGATCGCCTGCGATGTCGATCATTGGCTCAATCGCGTCATCGGAGGATTTGTAACTGAATTCGCAGTCGGCACCTCAATTAGCTACAACGAAGTGGAGCAACATTTTTTCAAAGGACCGCGACATAAGTACTTGAAATCTTTGAATACCTAGATTAAATTGTTATTGTGCGAAAAGAGGGTTATGAAACTACCTTGATGTTCGGGACTACACGAAGCAGAATAACTTATAGGAACAAAGGGAGAAAGGATCTTGAATATAGTCCATTAATTTCACCTCCATGAAGTGACGAAGAGGGAGTAGCACAGGCTTCTCCATGAAGTTTTATTCAGTTAATAAGACAAGGATTCCTACGACTGCCACCTCCACCTAGTACACCACCCCCAACTTCACCACCATCGCCTGCAACTTCACTGGTACCACCTCCACCTCCACCGATGTTTAGTATGGCAAATTCAGTAAAGTTGCCTTTGTTCAAAGGCTTGGGAAATGAGGCCCCGAACCAGTTCTAGTTTGTCATGAAAGCTGTATGGGAAGCTCAGGGCGTTACAAATGATCACATGAAGAAGGCAACGCTGGTTAGTGCTCTATAGGATCAGGCACTAACCTAGTACATCAAGTACTCTAATATTAACCCAAATGCTGGAGTGGCAGACATCCAGACCACGCTGAACAAAGAATTCCTTAGGCCTAAATCTGAGGCACAATCGAGTGTGGGGTTCAAGGAAATCGTGATGCAACCAGGCGAGACCCCTTGGGAACTAAATTAGAGGCTAAAGTGTAAAATTTGAGAAGCTAATATGAACCTAACAGACAGACAACACTGTGAATGGTTCATGGCTTCTCTCCTGCCACACCTAATGGTTGCACTGTCACAACAGAAGATAACAACTCAGGCAGAGACCTTGGAGATTACAATGAGACTGCATGAAGCACCGATGCAAGATCTGAATCTAGGGGTTCAATAGATCCATGCGCAATTGAAAAATATTTGCCTTGAGATGAAAAGTTTGAAGCAAGACAAAATAGTTCGACCAGAGGTGCGCGAAGACGTATAGTGCCTGAAATGTAAGGGTCAGGAGCATGACAAAGACCATTTCTCAGTCTTTGCAAACTATATTGCAAGAAGAGTACCGGTGCCTTTGAGGCCGAAAGCTCAGGCAAGACCGGGCACAAGGCCTGCATTGTGGTGCGCTATATGTTAAGTAGCAGGAAAACATGCCATGGATAACTATCATTTGCTTCAAAAGTTTGTATAGACTCCGTAACAACTGTTTTGCAACTTTTGTAGGTCGGTAGGGCATGATGAGCATAATTGCAGAAGCTATGAAATAATGATGGATAGAACTCCTTCCTATAGGGTTCAGGCAAAAACGCGGCCCCCGACCAGAGTGCGAGGATGGCACGGATAGGCTTTCAGGGGCGCAGACGAAGCCGAGGTGGAGGAGGACCTGGCAGAGGTTGGGGACAGTTGATCTGCTAAAATTGTAGAGGACCACGACACTATGCCTGCGATTGCACTAACCCTACGCGTCCGTCGTGCAAGTATTGCACTCTGTTTGATCATGAAACAAAAGACTGTCCAACTCTGATAGCAAGGATACATGAAAAAGGGGTGCTACCACCCCAGCTAACTCAGAACCTACAAATGATGAGGTCTGAGCCACGCGAAGAGGATCCAAACGTAAACATAGTGCTCCGAAGTGGAATCACAACATGAGATGATAAGGGGAAACAACTTGAGGAAAACACATGGGTTCATAAATCTCCAATGAAGGAGACTGAGTTTGATTTGGAGTGCGCACGTGAAACATTCATGGAGGCAAAGAAGAGCTTCGCTGAGGCCTCCACTTCAGGGAGCAAGGATAAGCATGATCAGGAGATGGACCCTTCTATGCTTACAACCTTCCTGGAGACCTACATGAAGTTATTACATGATAGCAAGGCTGTGAAGGGGCTACATGATCTTATAAACAGATGCACCGGAAACACTCTGGGTGAGCTGCGTGTAGTACGAAATATAGGTAAGAATAAAACAAGGACAGGATGGGAGATGAGGTTGATCGCGCAGATAGAAGAGTATGAAATGGATCAGGTTATTTTGGACGTGGGGTCAGATGCGAACATCCTACCGAAGCAGGCGGGGTGGTATACCCCCTGAATGGGGTCTAGGGCAACGCCCCGGGAAACTTTTTTTTGGACCCTATATTAGGTGGGTAGACCTACCTATGGTTTTGTGCATGAGTTTTGCACATGGTTTTGGGCATGATGGTTTTCTGCACATGGTATCTTGTAGATTCGGTCAAGGGAACTATGGCTATGTTCTAATCCAAAGTTAATGGGTTAGGGTTTATTAATGCTTCAACATGTATATATATGTGTTGTAACATTGAAAGGAATATAATGAAAAATAAATCTGGTAGTCCCAGTTTTGGGATCCAGGGGAAAATATTTGTGTATATTTGTTTTATGTTTTTTTCTCTCACCATTGTTTATTTTTTTTTTATAGAATTTGTATGCAGCTAATTTATGTACAGGGTTAAAACCTACATTCACCATGGATCCAACCTTATACCTCTTTTTACCTCCATCTTCTTCTTTCAACTTGTAAACCCATTTTTTTTGCAATGTTGCTTTACCAACAAAAAACTTGACTAATTCCCAAGTCTGGTTTTGCATCAAGGAGTTCATCTCTTCTTCCATGGCTTGCTTCCTCTTCTTCCTAGTTTCTACTTGCATTGCTTCTTCATATATTTCTGATTCACCATAATCATTCAATAATACATAATATAATGAAGGGGAGTATTTCAAGGGGTATACTTATCCTGGCAGATCTTCTAACACCACTTTCAGATGTTTGAGGTGCTTGTTGTTGTTATGGCTACCGATCATTTTGATTTCTAGACACCTTTACTTTTTCTATGATCTCATCAAGCACTACGCATTCTTTGTTTTTTTTTCCTATTTCTTTCCCTACATTTGATCCTTATACAATACCATTTCATTGAATATGACATATATGCTCCTAAGGATTTTGTGATTTTCATAATCATATAAGCGATAACCAAAATCATTTACGTCATATCCAATAAAGGTACATTTATTTGATTTTGCCTCAGGGTTTGCTCTATTTTCTTTATTGATGTGGACAAAGGATTCACAGCCAAAAGTCTTTAAAAATGAGTAGTTTACCTTTTTACCCATCCATGCCTTTTCTGGAATACCACCATCCAAGGAAATTGAAGGCCCTTTGTTTATTATATAAACAACAATATTTATAACATATGCCAAAAATTGTAAGGGAAATCCTGCATGCAATCTCGTGCACCTTGCACGCTCCATGATTGTCATGTTCATCCTTTCTGACACACCATTTTCCAGTGGTGTTCCTCGAACTGTCTTCTCTCTACGAATTCCATGCCCTAGACAATAGTTATCAAACTCTTTGTTGCAGTATTCACCTCCATTGTTTGATCTAAGACACTTCAACTTCTTTCATGTCTCATTCTCAACCAAAGCTTTCCATTTCTTGAAACTACCAAATACATCAGATGTATTTCGAACACAACAAATCCAAGTTTTCTTAGTTGCATCATTAATAAACGTAACATAATAGCTAGAGCCACTGAGAGATGATACCTAAGTAGGACCCCATACATTTTTATGCACAAGCTCTAATTTTTCGCTCTTGTTTTCCTTCCCAACCCTAATAAACCTAACTCTCTTCTATTTTCCATAAACACAATTTTCACAAAAATCTAAATCAACATGCTTCAAACTTGGCAAAAAAATTCTTCAATGAAGAATGAGTATCCCCTTCTCACTCATGTGCCCAAGTCTATGATGCCAGAGTGTTGTATCTGCTCCTGTGGAGGTTAAAGCATTAACAAAATTAGAAATACTATTTCATAAATACAATGTACCAACCTTTTCTCCTTGTGCTTTTACCAGGGCTCCTTTACTGACCTTTCAAGTTTTGGCTGTAAAAGTAGTTACACAACCTTCACATCCCAACTTCCCTATTGGAATTAATTTTTCTTCATATTTAGAACATACATTACCTCCTTCAATAACCATTGGTTTCCATTATGTTTCTTTATAAAACCTAACCCATTCCAACAACTTTACAGGGTTTATCATCACCCAGATGAACCTATCCAAAATCTCCTTCAACATAGTCATGAAAATGTTTCCTATCTAGTGTGGCATGGAATGAGGCCCTTGAATCTACCATCCAGGCATTAATAATATTCTCTAATGAAAGAATCAAATCATCTTGCAACACATCACTTGTCACATACACTTCATTATTTTTCTCTTGGTGTACAACAAATTCCCAGCAACCGAGGGGCATGATAGTGCCATAGGCATGAAGGAGTTTTGGGGTTTCCATCTGGGACAACAACAACAAAGGCAAGAAGGAGCACCAAGCAAACTTATCATTTTTATCATTTGGATGGGCACGAGGGACCGGGATAAGCATGGCCAACATTACCGCTAATGTGCTACCAAGTGGGGATGGAGAGAAGATGAAAATTGGCCACCCTATAAATGACCCAAGGCCATTCTTCAAGCAGACCCGAAAAAACAACTTAATTACCAACCCACTTTTCACACGTAAAGAAAACCCCTCCCCACCAAATAGGGAGGAGGTAAACACTATAACGAAGAGCCAATTTCAATGGAGCCACACATGGTTGCCCAGCCCAATCAAAATTTTCTATTCATAGCAACTGCGAGGCATGATAGTGCCATAGGCATGAAGGAGTTTTGAGGTTTCCATCTGGGACAACAACAACGAAGGCACGAAGGAGTGCCAAGAAAACTTATCATTTTTACCATTTGGATGGGCATGAGGGACTGGGACGAGCATGGACAACATTAACAGAATTAGAAATACAATGTGCCAACCTTTTCTCCTTGTACTATTACCAGGGCTCCTTTAGTGACCTTCCAGGTTTTGGTTGTAAAAGTAGTTACACAACCTTCACCTCCCAACTCCCTTGTTGAAATTAGATTTTCTTCATATCTAGAACATGCATCACCTCCTTCAATAGTCATTGGTTTCCATTATGTTTCTTTATAAAACCTTACCCATTCCAACAATTTTATAGGGATTATCATCACCCACATGAACATGTCCAAAATATCCTTGAACATAGTCATGAAAATGTTTCCTATCATGTGTGGCATGGAATGAGGCCCTTGAATCTACCACCCAGGCATCAATAATATTATCTAATGAAAGATTCAAATCATCTTGGAACACATCACCTATCACATTCACTTCATTATTGTTCTCTTGGTGTACATCTCCTTCTTTTCCCTTCCAAGATTTATAGCCTTTCTTCACGTGTCCTTTCTTCCCACATTTCCAGCACACTATCCCTGATCTAGATTTAGATATGCCTTTTCTTGACCTACTTTAATGTCCTGGGCTCCTTCCTCTTTCCATTGAAAAAGTAGTTTTTTTTTGTTTTTTTAATCATTTTACCTTTTTACTCCAAAAATCGTGAATGATCCCCCTTGGTTGACATCATCATCTTGAATCCTAATTGTTCTTATAAGGTTTATTTTGGTAGTACAATTTTATTTTAAGACCCATTTCATACCTCAAAACTTCTCAATGCTTAGTGTGGCCATGGTGTTGGCCACAACCGTGGTGGAGAATCGGTTATTTGAGCTATAACCTAGGGAATGGATGGTGATTGTTAATAAGACAACCATCGAGTTGGATATGGTAGCCATGGTGCTCTTTAATGCTAACATGGTTATGCTTCTATTAAGAGGTTTCTTCTATGATTTTCTCTAAAGGTCAGTGTTTTTTTATATATATCATATAAAATATAGGTGGAGGTTTGTGTTTCTAGAGACCAAAGGCTTGGCTACACGTAGTGAGAGTGGAATACAGTGGTGTGTAGATCCATAGAGAAAGCAACCGTGGGTGGTGGTTGCACATAAAGTGTTTAAAGGATTATTTAAATGAAATAATTGTTTCATTGCTCAAATGTAGTCATGAAATTCAACTCTAGAGAGGAAAGCATGAAGCTCATAGTGTGTCAAGGCAAGAGGATGATCATATAATGAGAGCAATTGTCAATATTTGAATCACATTGTCAATATAATATGGCATCCTTGGTATGAGCATAAACCGCTTTAAATGCTTAAGTAGTCTTAACCACAACTCACTCCCAAGCTTGTTAGTGTGAGAATCCCCCATGGTGACTCCAAGGACATATATATTTGTATTTAATTATAAATTGGGCATTGTGTATTTTTTGAATTGTGCATGAAGGGTTTGTTTAACTAATTGTTGGTAGTACTATCAACATAGATTCATTTTAAACCCAAATCTATCAAGGACCTAGAGGGATCAAATTTCTTAAGGTGTAAATTTATTATTATTTAATGACATCTCATGTATTATTTCCTTCATATTAAATGATAAAAAAAATTACATTCTAAGAAATTAGATCCATCTTGATAGTTTATGATGGATTTATG
>APFE030400556.1:0-17168 GCA_000404065.3 Pinus taeda | reverse complement strand
TTAATTAATTAATTTATTTTTGGATTTATTATTGTTTTATGAGAGAGGATAACATTCCCCCCTTCAATGATAAATCCAAAATAAGAACGAGGAACCATCTTCCAAGTTCTCATGTTGATCCTAAAAAACATTGCTTGAAAAAACCACCAAATCTGGATGCTGAAGAAACTACAATATGAAGAGACTGAGTCGGTTGCATGACTGATTCATCTCAGAAGTATGATTGACAAATCCATCATGTGCCAAGCCACAAAAGGATCCAACTGTCCTTTGCTTGAAAATAGCATCTGGTGTCCACTGACACAATTTGATGAACACCCACTGGCTGAAGATGTCGAAAAACAACTCAATGTTACTTTTGCTATGATGAAAGCGACTCAGTGTTGCTTTTTCTGTCGATCGCCCACTGGAAAATTTGTTGATGCTCATTACTGAAGAAAAATGCCCACTGGCTGATGAAGATGCCCACTGGCTACTGCGTTGATGTTGTCGAGACTTTCAGTCTGACAACCACTTGTCAATTTCATTGACATTTCCCCCTTTGTCAGCTGAAAGGAGAGACAATCTTCTTCAAAATATATCTGAACTCCCCCCCTTTAGGTGTAGGAGAGTTTCATTGTTGTACTCCCTCGTTCAATTGCATGAGAGTACCATCGTCGGTTCACTGTTGGCTACACTATGTGTGATTGTAGTTGGTTGTAGAACTGAGACAATCTTTTGACTATGGATGACCATTCCCAAGGATCGATCCATTCATAATGTATATTTAATCTGGATGATTTTTGTTGGTTGCGACATTTTTCTGAGGAATGATTGGGCTTGCCACAATGGCAACAAGGATGGAGATCAAAACACTGATGTTCCATATGACTGGTTCTTTTACAATGAGAACATTTCGATCGGACATCAACTTTAGGTTGCGTGCAATTCTGTTTATCTACAACTTTCTCAGAACCTGCTGAGATGAGTTGTGCAAGAAATCCTACACTGACGAACTTAATTGGCTTGGAATAATTTGGGATATGTAAGTTGGTGTCATTAGTGACATATCCTAAGGCTCGTCGATTCTTATTATTTTGAATTTCTTCCCAGGGCTTAATGATGAGTTTGGAAGAAATTTTAACTGGAACAACATCGACACTTGAAGTTGTTAGGATGAATGACTTATCATCTGGATGGTTCAAAGACTTGAAAGTATCACTCTTTTCTTACAATTCATTCCTTTGAAGTTGCGACTCGAGTTGAAGAAACTCAATGGTTTCATGTGTTTGTTGTAGATGTCGTGAAAGATCAGGAAGAGTTTCTTTGTTGATGTGCACCATGTCTTCATCACTGGAGATGATCAAACTGTGAAGAATGTTTAACAACTGAATATGTTGCGCCACCTGAACTTGCTCACTTGAAATTAGGCTCTCTTGTCGTAGATGTCGTGCTTTGAACTGTTTCACTTGATTTTGTTACTTGAATGACAAGCTCACTTGCTATGGGACTTGAATGGCATGCTCACTTGATTTGTTGCTTATTGCACTTGCAGGGAACACTTGCTAGAGTTGTAGAAATTTCTTTCTTAAACTCTGGAATTCATGCTCGCTTGATGACGATTGTGTTTACGTGAATGCTCACTTGCCTTACTTGATGACTTCACGCTCACTGAAGGAATAGCTACACTCGCTTGATGTCAATCTCAACTTGCTTGATTGGTGTTAGAGTTGAACTTGTTTGGTTGCTTTGATGGTTGTTGCAATGAACTTCACTTTGGCTCACTTGAAGGTTTGAACTTTGTACTGTTTTGACACAAATTGCTTGAATGCATACTCACGCTCACTTGCATGAGATGTGAACTTGTTGCTTGTTTTCTTTAGAGTTAAAATTCATGCATTCACTTGATTCTGCTTAAAGGAAGGCTGTTGAACACTGTCGAAAATGCACCCAAAAAAACTTACAATGATTGTAATGATTCACTACAATGAATTCAATTTGACTCAATTCAAGACTTGGGTGTCAGTTTCAACCAAGAATGCACCCTTACAATTCAATGTAATTTGAGTTTGATTACAAGTTCAATAATGTTGATGTAGACTATGCTCTGAAACGTTGAAGTTTACAAATTCATTAACTTGATTATAGTGATGTAGACTTTTCTTTGAAATGCTGGCCTTTGCAGATTCATGAACTTGATTGTATTGAGTGAATTTGTTTGTTGAGGTAGAATGCTGATGTTGAAAAATTTGATTAGTTGTTTTAGTGATGCAAATGCATGTGTTGAGCTTAATTATCCTTCCTTGCAACTATTTTGTTACAAGTGTTGTGCTTGCTTGCATTGAACTTTATGTGTGTTAAATGAGATCATTTATGTGTCAAAACTAGACACAAATCAAAAATCAACAACATGAAGCATGCACCATCATCAATAGACTCTTCGTGTACCTAAGATCCCCTTATTCAATTTCAGGCGGATCTAGGACACAATCACCACAAAAAATGATATTTTTATTACTCTTTGGAGTACATCATATTTCACATTAACAACATCATCATGGAATATTCTCAAAGTTCCATAACTTCTTAAAAGAAAAATTTCTTCAAAACTGACTCAGCCTCCTAGAAGTAAAAATATTCATTTGTCTCTCTAGATTTACAAAACACTTATAGCTCCAAACTTACAGAACAAATCACCTTATCACTCCATACAATCACTTTAAAAAATACTTTTCTAATGCACCTTATTGGAGGTCCACACAATCACTTTAAAAATTAATTTTCTATTCCACCTTATTCCTCCAAAAGCATTATTTTCTGATCCTTTTTTAAAAATGCTTTTACATTCATCCCTTTGAACATTACCAAGACACTCCAAAGTGATGTAAGGTTTCCTTTAAAGTGATTTATGAAGACACTTAAAAAAGATTTATCATTTGTGCATGTAAAAATATATGCACCATACACCATAAGCTTTATGTATGTTATTCGTTGGAGAGAAAAAGTGAGAGGGTGCGTAAATAACCTTTAAGGATACTACACGTAATCAACGATTTTGTTGAGCTTTGAACTCCAAGCTCACTGTAAACCCCACGCTTAAAATTGTTTTTTTTTTCATGAAACCATAGAATAAAAGCGACTTACCAAATAGTATCCGCATAAAATGTTTTGACAGAACATGACATGTCTAAAGTTATTGCCTGTATCAATGAACTAGTGGTTGCATTTTATAGATTATTTTCCACCAGAGAAACGAAGCGAAGAGAATAGCCAGGGCTTGCAGTCAGATGGCGTTGCCATTGAGATAGGTGTGAATAGGAGAAAATTCACAGTTACTGTAAGAGGCAAGAAAGTGGGTCTTTCATTTCTTGAGGAAAGCCTGCCCTTCCATATCCTCACAACTTCAGTTAATTTGCTGACATAAATAGTCCTATCAGGAACAACTTCTTGTTGCAACCTCCTCAATTGGAAGATTCCACCACTGAATCCACTGATGTTTGAGTAGTTTTTTTTTTAATGCATTGAAACTGGACTTCTTTCAGCAGTTTTAGCCAAAATTTGTTCAAGAACGAAGACCACAAGAGACTTTAAGGTCACACGAGGTCATAATATCACTTTCCACTCTTGAATTTACTAATTCAAAGACGAATTTTCCAGACTTTCTTCTGACTCATACCAAGAGCTGTGTTACTCCACTTCTGTTTTCGTGGTGATTTCTTGAGTGATGGAATGCATCAACACTGGAAAACATTTCCTCATTATGAAATTAAACACAAAAACATTCTTTGGAATCATTTTCCCAAGTCGACATCCCATAGTTTAGAAGAAATAATTGCCAGTCGTGGCGTGCCACTATCAGGATGCATTTAACTTTTTGTGCACTGAATTAATTCAAGAAAAATCTAATATGTCCATACCTTTACAAAACACAGTATATCGAAGGAAAAATCAACAAAAAAAGCATGCCAATGTCAACAATATATTTCACAACGTTTAGGCATATTTCTTTCACTGCACTTCCCTATGGCATTGCGCTTCCAATGCATCTTTTACCCTGTTGTCACACGAATTTCCAGATAATTATTCTGTGCTACTCTTTATCTACATAATTTATGATCAACAATGGTTTATGATAGCTTTCCCATGCCGCTCCTTTCTCTCCACGTTGATCCACAAGTCAGTGATTTCTTAGAGATAATGGCTCTGTGACAGAAATCAACACAACAGAAAATTCACAAATTTTGGCTTTGATACCACATATTGAAAAATGAAATTAACTCACACAAATATATATAAAGCACACATAAAAACCAGACAAAAATATTGGCGGAAAAAGGCTTCAGCTTTAGGTATTTTGTCTCACATTTTCATTCATTTAAAATAATTGAATATAGTGTTACAAATAAATAGATGAGAGACAATGTTCTCAAGATAGTGCATTCTATCTTAGACACTTTTGCTTGAGATAATTTCTCCTTTGGCTGAGATAATTTCTCACCAGACACACACCAATATAGGAGTTACCTAAACTAACTCATATCTTAGAGGAACAACCCAAGAGTTAGGCACAAATTCCTAATTTGGAATATTTAATTAAATTATTTATTTTTGGATTTATTATTGTTTTATGAGAGAGGCTAACAGAGATTGCAGAAACCCTAAATGTCTTAGATTATATCTCCGAAAATATAGAGATACAAGATCTGAAATTCAGACAGACCGAAGCTTCACCATGATTTCGGCTCAAATGGCTTTTTAATTTCATAGTCTGAACCTTCGTAGAACAAATATTATAGTGAAAAGTTCACGAAGATCTATTTGAGATGAAATTGTGGAGCATGCAAAAGCCCTAACTTCCTCATATCATATCTCCATGAATATAGCGAGACAACATCTCAAATTTGGACACATGGTTCAGACCGATTTCTTCTCAAATGGGTTTTTTTTTAGCTTCTGAAAATTCATAGCGAAAAAGTTATAAGCAAAATGCCACAATGACCTGTTTGGAGTAGCGCAACCCTAGAAACCAAAGCTCTAATACCAAATGTTATGAAACCAGCTCACAAAAATATAGAAGAGATAGATGAACGCCTTAGAAATAAGCCTCTTTGAGGGGAAAACCTCATTTACATTACAAAAATGAAAAATTCTTGGATGATACAAATGACAAGATCTCCTTTCTATATATAGGAGTCTAAGGGGTCATAATATAATCAGACCTGATATAACAATAATAATCTAAGGGCACACTAATAACAATAAGGGGTTACACTAGTAGTATGGGGACCTAACAATGATGAAGACACCGTTTTTCTAACCCAAGATGAGCAGGAACTGTATATTCTGCAACAATTACAGGTACAATCTAGTGAATCATTTGATTATAAACAAGGATATGACTCTGCTATTTTTGAAGTCCACAAGCAATATAATCCAAGAAGAAAAATGAATGCAGATGTCCCTGACCAAACAAAGAAAACAACACAAAATCAACCCAAGAAAATAAAAGAAGCCGAAGATCCTCCAAATTCTCCCTAGGCAGAACCCAAATCCTTCTAGCCCCACAATTTTAGATATAATCTCTGATAAACCTTCTGGTGATCAACCATCCACTTCAATTCCACTTGAAAATCCACATAAAGAGATTCCCAATAAAGAAAAACAAAACAATCCTGCTCAAATCCCTGATGCTAAAACTCAAAAACTTCAAACAAAAAAAGCCTCTTTGCCTTTCAATTTAGGGGCAGAGATAGCAAAGCTAAATATTCCAGTCCCTTTAATAGAACTAATCAAGAATGAACCTTAAAAATCACAGATAAAACAGACCTTAAACATTGCTGAGAATGAGGATTTAGTTAACTCGTTTGATGATAAACCAGAACTCATATTCAGTCCAGATGTTAATGGCAAACCATTAGAAGGAGGAGTTCCACCTTTTTACATAAGCCTTAGTGTCCATGACAAAATTCTACACAATGCAATGTTGGATTCTGGGGCCTCTCACAATTTAATGCCCAAATAAGTAATGTAAAAATTGAACCTTGACATTACAAGGCCTTACAAAGACTTATTCTCCTTTGACTCTACTCAAGTAAAGTTTCTAGGTTTAATTAAACACCTATGTGTTACTTTAGTCTAATATCCTGCGAAAAGCATCCTTATGGACATTGTAGTTGCTAACATCCCACTAAAGTATGGCATGATGTTATCCAGATCATGGGGAGCCAAACTTCAGGGATCTCTACAACTAGATATGTCATATGCAACAATCTCTGTTTTTGGACAACCTAAGAAACTATACCGAGAAACCTTAATGAACTATATGGTAAGTAGCAGGGACCGGCCTCAAAACTTCCCCATCTACTCCATACACTCAGATACTGATTCCTTTATTTTGTATAATGTTGATCAAACTCAAGAAACACTTTTAGATAATATTTATACAAAACCAAAAGCAATTGCAGTTTCTCCAAAAAATGAGACTAATCAGATTACAGAGCTATTCATTGAGCAAGAAGGTCTAATTGCTGTGAATGATGAAAAGTTTGTTCTACCAGATAGTGAAAACTATGATCATGAGACATTATGGCACTTAGAATTTGGTGGATCAGTAAATAGGTTAGGAGCAAGGGTAGGAGGGTGGATATATAACCTGGAAAACAATTACTGAGAAGGCCATGCATATAGATTGAATTTTAAATGTACAAATAATATAGTTGAATATGAAGCATTAATTTTAGGTCTTAAGTTAGTTAGGAATATAGGAGCTATAAGAGTTTCTGTTATGGGGGACTGTGAATTAATTTTAAAATAGATTGATGTTGTATATATGAATAAATACCCTAGATTAAGTTGCTATATAGATACTATTGTAGAAATACTTAACACTTTCTTAGAAACAAAGCTTGCAGTAATCTCTAGAAAACATAGCATGCAAGCCCATAGTTTATAAATGTTTGCTAGCACCTGTAAATTACCCTTTGAGCCTAACTATTAGTACACTGCTGAAGTTAGGCACAGACTTGCAATTCCAGATAATTTGAAAAACTGGCAAATATTTACTAATGATAAACAGATAAATAACTTGTTTAGAGAATAATTTAAGCAAAATCACATAAAAAATCATTTGTCGACGCGTTTCGAACCAACCAGTGTGGTTCATCGTTAGGACAAGTTGAAGATCCAATCTGAGCAATGCAATAAATAGGGACAACAGGCCATTCCAACAGCTAAATTGACACGGTAACGGTCTCTAACAGCTAGGTTTGACCAGGCCCAAGGGGGAGGGACCTAAATTTATTTAATTATTATATTTATCCATTTATTCAATATTATAATTATTTATATGTTTATTACTATCAATATGATTATTAATATTAATATATTTATTTTCCATTATCCTTATATAATACTAATAAAATTCAATATTTATTTAAATATTTAGAATGGTAAATATCACATATTATTTCTAAATCAAGAACCTAATTTAATTACTATTTTAATAATATATTTATTTATTTTAATATATATTTACCATAAAAATCATTAATAATAATATCAATATTTACCCCTTATGTTGGTACTAGGAAATAAAATGGTAAATATTTCTATTATCTCCCATTAACTCATATATTATATAATTTTATATATAATATAAATATAAATATGATATATAATATTAAATATCTCTATTAATGCAAATATTATTATTACAATACCATTACCCTTATATAATACCAATTATAAATATTATCTATTTAAAATAATAAAAAGCTAATGGTTAATATACCTATTATTTTTAATTTTAGAACTTAATTCAATTATTATTTTATTAATATATTTGTTGACATATATTCCTTAATAACCTATGCAAACACATTTTCTATCATATTTACCTAATATATCATTAATATTTACCCTTCTATTAGGATAGGTATTACTTACTAGAATAAGATGGTAAATATTCTTTTTTAAAACTAGACTTTTTTATTTTATTAATCTATTTATTTATTCTTTAACATGTACTTACCTTAATTTTTTTTTTATCATTCTTAATATAATTACTAATATCAATGTTTACCATTATATTAGGATGAGAATAATATACATAATTGAAATGGTAATATTTCTCTTATCTACCCATTTAACTAAATTATTAATAATAGTAATATTATGTATTTCCACTATTAATGTGAATATTACAATATTAATATATTTATTTACCATTACCCTTATATAATAATGATATTATTACTAATTATAATTTATTTAATTACTAAGAATCTAATGGTTAATCTCATTATTATATACCCATTATTATTTTTAAATCTAGAGCTTAATTCAATATATTTATTTAATTTTATTCCTTAATCTTACTAAATCTTATTCATATATCTTTTCCTTAATATGTAAAATTTTTTTCCTTCAGCTAATTAGTATTTACCACTTTATTAGGATGAGTATTAGAATAAAATGGTAAATGTTCTTATTAATTTTTTTTTTTTTTAAACAATCTAGAACCTTATTAAATCGAAGAAATTATAATTCGAATTATAATTATTTATTTATTTAGCTAGGATCCACTAATCAGACTATACACTACTATCATAATGCTAAGAAATCGAAGTACATAATACTATAGAAACTAAAGGCTCCTATTGCTAGCACAAAAAAGCTTATGCTATACCCCAACATAATGAAAAATCTGCTATCTAGGAAAGGGGGCAAAAGAGACACATAAAAATAGATACCCACCGGAAAAGGGAGGATAAAGGAACCAAGAAACCAAAGAGAAGAAGGGATGAGGCACCTAGGAAGACAGGGCTGGGATCTAACAACTGCTAATCTTCCAGCCGGCATCCCTATTAAGGTTTTTAGGCCTTTTTTCAATCTCCAGGGCCTCTCTAAACTTCCAATGGTGAAACTGCACAACCTTTGCAATGACGCGAGCCTCTTCAATACAGACATGATGTTTAGTCTTCTTGGCATGCTCAGCAAGGGTCAAGGACTTGGCCCTTCCATGCCTTAATTCCGCGAATGCTCGTTAATCCTTTGATTGATAGAGCGACCGGTCTCACCAATATATGGTGTCCCATAGGAACAGGGAATGACATAGACGCCCTTCATGCCTTTAGGATCGATAGGATCTTTCACATACCTAAGGGAGCCATGGATGGTATTAAGAGGTCTAAAGGTTGCAGGAACATTATGCTTCTTTAGAATCCTAGCAATCTTGTCAGTGGTTCCTTGGATGTAAGGCAGGTGAACCCCTATGACATGATCTTTAGGATCTTTATGGATTGAAGGCTCTTTATGGGCCTTGAGGAAGGATTTTTGTCCTAGGTGTCTATTGTAACCATTTTTCACAAAGACATCTAGGAGATGAGCCTTCTCCTTTTCCAAGCTCTTTTCATCAGATATTCTTACAGCACGGGTAGCAAACGTGGTAAGAACCCCTAACTTTTGAGCAGGGAAATGATGGGAGGAAGCATGCAGATACTGATCAGTATGTGTTTTCTTTCGAAAAACCCGGTGACAGAAGGAACCATCCTCATTCTTCGAGATGAGAACATCCAGGAACGAAAGACATCCATCGACTTCCTTTTCCATCGTGAATTTAATGGCGGCGGACTGGCTATTGAGATGACTGAAGAAAAGATCTAACTCATCAGGACCATGAGACCAAACAACACCCGTGTCATCTATGAATCTTTTCCAAAGCTTCGGTAAGAGACAAGAGGAGGCCAAAGATTTGGACTCAAAATCCTCCATAAAGAGATTCACAACAACAGGGGACAAGGGGGAGCCCATGGCGACTCCGCAAGTTTTCTCATAGAACTCTCCTTCGAAGCTGAAAAAGGTGGAAGTAAGGAACAACTCAACCAACCGAGCAGTATCAGGGTCAGTAAGCCTGTTAGTAACCTCCATGGCCTCGTTGATGGGAATACTTTTTACTTTCAGAAGAAGAGTTTGTAAATAGTAACGTAGATATTAATACATCCATATATCTTAACACTAAGGATAAGATATAAATAATAAGATACAAGATGATAAAATAGATAGACTTGACCCACTTAAATTCACCAAATCAGATGTAGATAACTTGAACTAATGTAGATTGATGAAATGATCAACGAAGAAACTGAAGTAATTAATCTTGAGGACAATTTCTTACCAATGGGATTAACCCCTCTAGAAGATTTATTTGACTCAAATGATGTTCCTAGGAAACCTAAAATGGAACCATTAAGATCTGGTATTGAGGAATTTAATATAGGCACCAATGAAAGTCCTAAATTGATCAAACTTTAAAAATCATTACCTCCAATTGAAAAAGTCAAATACATTGAGTTGTTGAAGGAATTTAGGGATGTTTTTTCTTGGAGTTACGGGGACCTTAAATCCTATGACACCAACATGATCCAACACACAATTCCTATAAAATAAAATCAAAATCCTTTCAAACAAAAACTAAGAAGGATTAATCATGTCTTATTACCTGTGATAGAAAAAAAAATTCAGAGGATGTATGATGTTAAAATAACTGCACCAATCAAATTTTCTGATTGGGTCTCAAACTTAGTGCCAACTAGAAAGAAAACTGGTGAGATCAAACTCTATGTGGATCTCAGAAACCTTAATAAAGTATCACTAAAAGAAAATTACCCTCTCCCCAGGATCGATCACATTTTACAGAGAGTAGTTGGATCAACCAGAATCTCATTGTTGTATGGGTTTTGTAGTTATAACCAAATCTTAGTTCATCCTGATGACCAAACCAAAACTGTCTTTACTACTCCTTGGAGCACCTTTATGTATGTGAAAATGCCTTTTGGGCTAATGAATGCAGGAGCTACTTTCTAGAGGGATATGGATATAGCCTTTGCTAAAGAAATTCATGATTTCCTTGTGATATATCTAGATGATATTACTGCATTTTCAATATATGTCATCAACATTTAGATCATCTATGGCAAGTCTTTATTAAATGTAGGAATTTTGGAATCTCCTTGAACCCCAAAAAGTCCTTGTTTGGGTTAGAGGAAGGAAAATTCTTAGGTCACGTAATTTTGAAAGATGGTATAAGAATAGACCCTGCAAGAAAAGAAGCAATATTACAAATAAGACACCCTAGGAACATTAGAGAATTACAATATTTCTTAGGAAAAATCAATTTTCTTAGAAGATTTATATCTAACCTAGCAGAAATAATTAGATCACTAAACAATATGCTGAAAAAAGACTCCACCATAAAATGGACTATTAAGGCTAATAAATCCTTTGAATACATCAAACTAGCCTTAACTAAAACACCTATACTAATCAGTCCCAAATTTGACAGAGATTTTATTTTATTTTCCTTTGCTTCAGAGCACATAATCATTGTATTCCTATTACAGAAAAATGACCAGGGCTATGAACAACCCATTGCTTTCTTTAACAAAGCCTTGAGAGATGCCCCCTTGAAATACAATATAATGGAAAAATAGGCCTTGGCTTTGGTCAAAGCCATTAAAGATTTTAGGTTATACATCTTATATTCTCACATAGTAGCCTATGTTCCTAATTCAGTAGTAAAAGACATCCTAACTCAGGATGGTCCTGATGGAAAGAGGGGAAAGTGGATTGCTACTATCTTAGAGTATGATATAGAAACTAAGCCTACAAAGTTAATCAAGGGCCAAGGTTTAGCCAAGCTCATGGCTGAATCAAACTGTCAAGCCTTGGATATAAACTTTATTGCAACAATAGATAATGAAGAGGAGATGGTGACTCCACTAATCAGCCATGCCTTTCTTGAATCACCATGGTATGCTGATATTTGTTATGTTTTACTTAATTTACAAGCTCCTCATGAATTATCTAGGAATTAAAGCAGGTTTTTAAAGATGAAATCCTTAAGATTTTGTATATTAGACAATGTTTTGTTTTGGGGAGACCATGAAGGTATTCTTCTCAATTGCTTATTAAAAGAAGAATCTGACAAAGTTTTACAAAAGTTTCATTCAAGTGAGTGTGGAGGACACCTTTACTAGAAGACTACTATAGATAAAATCCTTAGAGTTGGTTTCTATTGGCCTACCTTGTTTGCTGATGTCAAAAAACATGTCACCTCTTGTCACAAATGTCAAATCTTTGAGGGAAAGAAAAATCTCTTACCTTTACCCCTCAAGCCCATCTTTGCTGAAATACCTTTTCAACAATTGGGTCTAGACTTCATTGGTAAAATTCACCCACCCTCCTTTGCCCACCACAAATGGATCCTTACAGCCACAGACTACTTTACAAAATGGATAGAGGCCATACCTTCAAGGCAAGCCACAGATACTGTTATCATAACCTTCCTTGAAACCAATATTCTCTCAATATTTGGATGTCCAATGAAGCTCATTACTGATAATGTAGTAGCCTTTAAATCCAAAATAATGATAGCTTTTTACAATAAATACCATATCACCCTCAACCATTCCACAACACATTACCCTCAAGGTAATGGATTGGCAGAATCCTGAAACAAAAGCCTAGTAAACATCATCAAGAAGTTACTAGAGGACAATAAGAAACCTTGGAATAAAAAGCTAGTCAATGCCTTATGGGAAGATAGATTGACTACTAAGAAATCAATTGGTACCTCTCGCTATCAATTAGTTTATGGAATGGAAGTTGTCTTTCCATCCTCTTTGGGAGTACCAGTAACGAAGAAACTTCAAGTAATATAGGTTGAACCAAATAGTATCCAAAGAAGAATCAACCAAACTATTCATCTACAACAAATAAGAAAAGAGGTCTATGTCAAGTCTCAAGTTGTGCAAGAAAAGATTAAGAAGATTTTTGATAAGAGAACTAAGGTTGAAGATTTCTACATTGGTGACAAAGTTCTCAAGTGGGACTCAAGGAGGGAAGATAAAGGAAAGCATGGGAAATTTGATTTCCTATGGAAAGGTCCCTATGTAATTTATGCTTATAGAGGAAGTAATTCATTCTTCTTGAGAGAAATTGATGGTACAGATGCAGAAGGTGGGCCAGTGAATGGTCGAATGCTAAAAAATTACTTTGAACCTAATTACTAATTATTATTTGTATATATTCTATTTTCAAAAGTCTAGTTTGGATTGGATAATGATCTTTGAAGTTAAAGGCCGAAGAGAAGGCCCTAAGCTTTAAAATATTCACTATCATAAGTATCAATAATGCAGATTCATAGAAGGACACTTTGCAAGGCAACATCAACAACAATTCAAAGGCTACTAATCTCTAAAGTTCTTGAATTTTCACAAGGAAGTGCCATCCCTAAGTGAAGCCATTGTTAGGTTCCTATACCAATAAGAGTCATAATTTTGAATGTCTAAGGTTAAGCCTTGTAATATTGTACATACCTTTTCTTTTTGCAAATGTTTTCCATATTATAAAAAATAAAAAAAAATGTAAAGAGGGTATGTCCTAAAAGAAAAATCAAATGACAAAAGAATAAGAGAAGGTCAAAAAAATGAGAGTATATGAACCCTTCCCCCCAAAAAAAAATACCATGAAAGTGTGCAGGTCTAAATGCCACTACTATTTACTTTTTATGCATAATAATGATTGTGTGCAACTTGCTATTGATACCACAATCCATGGTAATCAAACTATTTAATCTTGGTTACTCCATGCTTTGAATTTTATGTTTATATTTAGAGAATAAAATCTAACCAAACAGTTCAATCTTGGTAGATCATAGTTAGGTAGAGAAAATAAAAGGAGCTCATAAGCTTAATATGAGACCTTGGATGATATAAGGTTAGAAATAGATAGATTTCTTTTCAAAAGAAAAATAGATGAATAAGGGTTTTCTAGCCTAAATGCACCCAAATAAATGAAGAAAATATGTTAGAGGTAAGAAATGGGTAAGTAGAATAAAGGTTGCTAAACTACAAAGTTAATTGGATCAAGGAACATGCATCATGCTTAGATACATATTTCAACATGTATGGTCAACCATATAAGCAAAGGTAAAGGCTTACAAATTCATATGAGAATTCATATGATTAACTCCCCCTCATTCACTTTTCCCCTTTACTTACTAATTTCCTATCTACAACTATATTCTAAGTACTTTTAATCCTACAAGTCAAAGAGGCTTAGAGCATTTCTATGACTTTTGGAGGGACTGGGCCCTCAGCTTAATGACTTATGGACACAAGTGCTAGAATCCCCTTCATAAGATCATTCCCCCTTCATACAAACCATTTCCCCTCATTACCTTAAGAAACCCACTTTTCCTAAGGTTTAAATCCAATTTACCTAAGAAAAGTGAAACCCCCCCATGCAAATCGCTTTCGGCTAAAAAACCCACTAAAATCATTTTATCCTAAGTATAAAGCTAAGTGTACAAATACTTACCTTTTACCATTTTAATTAGGAAGAAACCCATCCCGCCCATCGCATTTCATATTAGTTCCTAACTTTATTATATAACCCTGATATAACCCTTTCCCCTATAATAAGTTAAATCCCTATTTAAATACCCCAATCCTTAGTTTTAATAAAAACTTATAGAAATACCCATATCCCGATACAACTTTACTTACTTTATGTAATTCCAGTAAGCCTATGTTAATCCCCAATTAACCCCAAATAAACCTAAATTATTTCTGATTAAAAGCTTCGGGCCCCCCATAAGCCTCTATACATTTCACCTGTGCTTCTTCATTAATCCGACCATCATTTTATCATCTGCACTCAAATCCAATGACGCGTAGCCGTATCAGCCTCACCCAATGCCCGAACTTTTACCAAAATAGTTAAACTCCCTTATTAAGCCTGGCCCGATCCTTTTAAATCCATGATCAATTCCTAAACTAATCCCAAACCACTGTGATTAAGACCCTTGGCCCCCCCAATTCCTGTTCATTTCCTCCGCGCAGCTCATCCACTTGACTACCGTTAGATCACAATGACCCAGATCTAATGGCCTAAAGCCATATTGGCTGAGCTTGGTAGCCTAACTTTACCTGCCCAATAAGGCGATTTTCTTCGACCCCTCGATGGCTATGTGTCACGCTGTAAAGCACATCGGGTGACTCCTCCTAAAAACCACCCGTGCCTCAAAAGCGATGCGACGACTCCCAAAACCACCTCCTTGCCATTCTGATAAACTACCCATCCTCCATAAATATGAATTTTGCGCCATTTTTGAAAAGCCGCCCGTTAAACCTTAAATCTTAAAAACCCATTTTTTTATGCTTTGCCCATTTAACTTTATAAACCCATGAAACCCTTTAGTGACACATTGAGCCTCTCCAACACAATTCCACCTCTGTTCACATCCAAAACACTGCCATGACCCCTTCCATTAGCATCCCTTTGCAAACGAAGCCATCAAGCACCCTTCCAGCAGACCGATATTTTCTCTATTATTATTGAATTTTTCAGGTTATTAGACTAAGCCAGAGCTTGAATAAACAATTCTGATGCTAGTCGTAAAACCTGTTTACTCCAAGACTCGACAAGAAAACTATTAAAAGATGATATACAAAAGAGGAAGACCAATATACAAGAGAAAAAGATAAAGACAATCACACACAGAGCCGAGAAGAAGACAATCATATAGAGCATAGACCGTCAAAACAGAGGAACTAGACCAAAGATGTAGTGAGAAGACAAAAGATGAAACATACTGAGACTTGATAAAATCTAATTCCCAATGCTGATATACATAAAAAACAAAAGAATTTACTATTGAAACACACAGTAAAAGGTTAAATTGTGTAGTAAATGAAGAAAGACAGTAAAGGATAAAGATAGGTCATCAAAGTGAAATAGTATCAGGGACAAAGAGTATCAAATGAAAACCAAAAGTGAATAAAACCTCCAGCGTAATGATTCAAACAAAAAAGATAATAAAGAGCTAAAAACAAACCATAATAGCCAACAGTACCATAATAAAAGGGACATCATGAAAGCAGTTCATTAGCTGCATCTATCTTCTTGTGAGAAGATATTTTGTATTTTCTAGATTAAATGTCAAGTTGTAATAAAACCTTAGTATAAATACTTCATAATTCTAAGTATTTAGGTGTGGATTCTTAGACATTTCTATATATTTCTTGATCGAAAGACTATAAATTCGTTGGAGCATTGACTGAGCCAACAAACTAGATTGATGAATAAAGACCTGATATTTCAAAGGATTCATGTGTAGAGCGAAGTGTAGACAAGTATTTTCTCACGTTGTTGTTATCTCTTAAAGTTTTTCCATATTGTTATCTAAATATGAATGCCATAATTGGAATATTGTATCAGAATTTGTTTAATTACACTCTGCTATAATATTTAGGCAAATACATGTTTTCTACAGATAATCTAAGTTAAGGTATTCTTAGTTGCTCCTTAGTTTAGGTTGTTTCTTTTAATCTATAGCAAGGGATTATTAATTGCCCTTTTTTCCGATTACCCTCTGTTTGTTGTTTCAATCCCGGTCTGAGAATTATTAATTTCTCTCTCACCCTGGTTAAAGCCTTTTCCATCCCTCTTGCCTAAAGACCTGCACTTTACTCTACTATCTTGCCCTTTGAACATTCCCTTTAGTGAGTTGATCCAGTCCTGCTGCTCTTTTATTGACTCCATATGCCCAATGGTATAAAGACATCATTCTGTCCATCTGTTTAAATATTCCCACCACCCAATATTCAATATAAATAAAAAAATCCCTAAATCTTAAGAACTAGCATTAAATCCTAGAAAAACAAAGCTAAATAATATAGACAGAACCCTCTCTGGACTTAGGTTCGCTAGAGCCTATGCCCAAAAGTTGGTTTGTGGTTACCTAAATCATTTTCTTTCTTCTAATAAATTTTAGAGAAAATTTTGAGTGATAACACAAGTTTCCTGAAAACATGGATCTAACAATTGATTTGCAGCTTCATATTGGATGGTTCTTAGCTAGTCTGAAATATCACGTTTTGAAATGAAGAGATCTATTAAGTCTTTATTATCCTCTTCTCTAAAATCGAAAGCTTGATTAATGCTTAGAATGGGTTGAATTTCTTCTTTTTGTTCATTAGGCTAAGATAATAAAGAAGGAGACTGGGCAAGAGGATAGAGTGTTATGTGATTTCTTTTATTTCCATGTGATATGATCATACTTCCTGATCTACATCTAATAAAGGCACTAGCTATGGCTAACAATGGTCTGCCAAAAATTAAAGGAT
>APFE030400551.1:0-30061 GCA_000404065.3 Pinus taeda | reverse complement strand
GAACAAGGTCAACTGATTACATCATCTCCCAGAAGTTCTCCACTGAAAACTGCTCATAAATGGTCAAAATTGGACCATACTGAAAGCTCAATGCAAAGGGTGCAATGCATATCACCTTCCTAATGTACAGGTTGCGATACATACTAATTTTCTCCTCTGTAGGGTGCGATGGTCAGGGATGGAAAAATGGCAGGGACAAAAATGCGAGGTGGAAGATCATGGAATCTTCCAGAAGCTTCCCCTCTGACAATTGCCACTCCATTTTCGACCAAGGATGAGTAAGAGATCATCATTCTCCAAGTGGAAGTAGGAACTATAAAAGAGAAGACACTAATCAAGATCGAAAAAGATGACTGACCTCTCTGTAATCATCTATATATGGATCCCTCATCACAGAGATCCAGGGGCTAGAATTTTGTATCTTATAGAGAAGTGTTGTTGGTTTTCTGGTGTACATTCACAGTGTTGGGTGATCTAGCTTTGCTTGAGGTGAAGAAGGGATTCTTAGCTAGAGGATGATGTTGGTTCAGAGAACATGGTTGTAATCCTCTTGCTACTTTTCATATGAATAAAGCTATTCTTATTTCCTTCCATATTCTTGTGTACTTGTTTATATATGCATGTATATGGTTAATACACATCTGATCCTGTATTATTTATGAATTTAGATCCTTGTTTCTTGCATAGTATTATTTTGCTGTGATTCCACAGTTTCTTTTGAAGCTGGGCAGACAAAGAAGATGTGGCGAAACTCTATCAAGAAGGAGAGGAAATCAAGCGCAAGACTCAAGTTGGCCCTCTTGGTTCTCCTCTCGTCTCTTTTCATAAAAGGAAAAAATAGTAGACTTTGATTGTTTGTTTCTAAGATAGCCACCCATCTTAGTGGGATTAACAACATCCGAGTGGACACTATTCCCGTATAACACAACAGTGAAGTGAGTTTTTAGGTATTTGCGTGGCACTAGTGATTATGATTTGTGCTACCAAGGAAGAATAGGATTGGACAGAGTGTTGGATATTCGTGGCTTTGTTGATGCAAATTGGGCTGGAGATCTGGATCAAAGAAGATCTACAAGTGGGTATGTGTTTAACCTATTTGGAGGTGTAATCAGTTGGATGAGTAAGAAACAATATGTAGTGGCACTATCAACTACAAAGGCAGAATACGTGTCAGCCACTCATGCAAGCAAGGAAGCAGTTTGGTTGCAGACATTGTGTTCAAGTATGGGGTTAGTACATGGAGCTATAAGGATAGATTGTGACAACCAAAGTGCAATTTTCTTGGCAAAGAACCCTGCATATCATTCAAAGATAAAGCACATTGATGTTCAATATCACTTTGTGAGGGATATCATAGAAGAAAAAAAGGTGTTGATGGAAAAGGTGGACACTTTGAAGAATACTGTAGATGCATTGAAAAAATATGTGAGCTCTGAGAAGTTCTCTTGGTGTAGAGAAACAATGGGCGTTGCAGGGCTGGATAAATGACTAAGCTCTCCTATGGCCCCTGTGGAAAGAAAACAACAAGTGGGAGAATGTTGTGTTGTGTTATATTATTTTCACGACTAGGCGACGTAGTTAACTGGGGGGTTAGAAGGAGGCGAAGCCCCCCCTTCGTTGCACCGATCGCGTAGCCAGGGGGGTGATCATAGGGGGTTTGAAGCGTGTAGGTAATCCCACTCTATGGGGTCCAGGGCACCGTCCTGAAAAATTTTGTTTTTGGACCCTATATTAGGTTGGGCGGACCTACCTATGGTTTTGTGCATGATTTTTTGCACATGGTTTTGGACGCGATGGTTTTCGGTCCATGGTATTGGATGCTTCGGCATGTATAAATATGTATTGTAAAATTGAAAGGAACATAATGAAAAATCAAGCTGGTTTCCCTGTTTTTGGGATCCAAGGGAAAATCTTTGTGTATATGTGTTTTATGTGTTATACTCTCGCATTGTTTATTTTCGGGGTTTTAGAATTCATATGTAAGTAATTTATGTACGAGGTTAAAATCTACAATAAACACTTTTTAGAGACTTGATATTGACACACTAAAAATCTTGTAAAAAAAAGAAAAGATAAATTTAGTTTAAATTCTTCTTAATCTCTCAGATACACAATTATAAAAAAATCAAACTCTCAAAATTTTACCATCAAATATACAAAACTCTCAAAATTTTACCATCAAATATACAAAACTACCCTAAAATGAAAAAAGATATATAATAATATTCTATTAAATCCTCTTATAACTTTCCTTTCTTATTGCAATCGCATAAAACAATAATTTATTTCAAATACAACAACATAGAGAATGTTAAATTATTAAATAATTACATCTAAATGTGTTAAATATGCTTCGTGTCTCTTTCATATATCACTAAAAAGATAAAAAGTTATTTCTCTAAGAACTTGTGTCAAGAGGTAAAGAGTGTATGCTTCCTTCTTATACGATGTTTCCAATTGAGCTAAAGTGCATTTTATGACGGTCAATTATTGTATTCTATAGACATAGATATTAAGACATTACACTACGAATTAAGCATGTCTTTAGTTCATGCTAATGTTATTAGATTTTTTTATGAGATGCATGGTTGATTTTATGGTGTTTTAAAATGGCTCGGTGTTATAGATAAAAATAATATGAGAGAAATAATGAGAAAAGTTATACATAACAATAATATTCATAAATCATGTATATCATTATTTATAATGTCAAACTTTAACTGAAAAAGAAAACATCCAATAATAAATATATTATTATCTCGTAGCTTAAAAACAACCATGCCTTGATGTAAAAGTAGTCAAGTTAACCAACCTCTTGGCCCAGTCAATTGAGCCCTCCACTCAACATAGGAATGTTATATTAGAGAATTCCAATGCCTTTTAAAGACTTTATTACATGTAATCCATGGGCTTTAATATGGCAGGCCACTGGTATATATTGCTCTGAAAAACTCTCTTGGATGAGAAGTTATAGCCATTTGAAAACCAACATGAATTGAGGTCCCAAACTATAAGGAAGAAAAACCAACATTAATTTTTTTAACAATAATCATCTTTAGGAAAATATAAGGTAGATGGTGGCCCAACATGCACGAACTTCAATAACATCATTAAAGTTTGAGCATGTTTTCTCTGATCAAATGACTCTAGGAAACAATTGAGAAAGCGAATGGTGAATAATGTCAAGATTTTCCTGAAACTTAACTAGTCTCACCAACCCAATAAAGTGATGACTTGTGGCAATTATTCATTGAAGGCACGTGTGGCGAATCCGAGAAAACTTTCAAGACACATGGTATACAAAGGGATTAACATTTAGTGAGTTTCATATGCAACTAGATCACCGAAAAGATAGATCAACAACTTAAAAATTATCCTCTCTGAGGGGGAAACCTCCTTTACATTACATAAATGAACAATTCTTGGATGATACAAATGATAAGACCTCCTTGGTATACATAGGAGTCTAAGGGGTCACAATATAATTAGAATGTACATAACAATAATAATTTAAGGGTATAACAATAACAATAGTGGACTTCTATGGGGCATAACAATAACAACATGGGGGATACGTAGGCATAACAATAACACTAGGGGGCTACACTAAAAATAACAATAAGGGGAATACACTAGTATTATAGGGACCTAACATGCCCCTCTCCTCCAAAAAAGTGTTTTCCTCAATGCTTGAGTAGTTCCAGTGCTTCTGTATAAAATTCTCATGCTCCCATGTGGAGTCTTCAATAGGTAAGTTCTTCCACTTAATGAGATACATTGAAATTAATTGATTTCGTAGCTATCAAGTTCTTGTTTATGTGACTGGTTTAGGCTCAAATATGATTTTTCTTCCTTCGTTAAGTTCTAGTGACATTGTTTGAACTGGGAGCTTGCCACCAATAACCTTCTTTAAGCATGAAACATGGAAAACTTGGTGTACTCAGGAATATGCAAGCAACTCCAATTTGTATGCCATAGTACCAATCTTTTGCAACACCTTGTAAGGACGATAGTACTTAGGTGATAATTTATTATCCTGCTTAGCTTGCTTAAGGGACATTTGTTTGTATGGTTGTAGCCATAAAAATAGTTATCTACCCATATAAAAACTTCTTTCATTGTGATATTTATTTTCCTATTGTTTCATTCGATTCTGTGCTAGGATGATGTTATCCTTTAAGAGTTGTGAACCTGTTGTTGATGCTCAATGTGATATTCCATTGCTTGAACCTTAGAATTTTCTCTTAAATATGATGTGGTGGATGGTGGATGATATCCATAAAGTGCCATAAATGGGGTCATTTATGTTGTAGTATGGAAGGAAGTGTTATACCACCATTCAAATAAAGGTAACCACTTAACACATTGTGATTGTTTATCAGATATAGAGAAACAGAGATATCCTTCCAAACATTTGTTCACTGTCTCAATTTGCTCATCAGATTGAGGATGATAAGATGAGCTATGAGCTAATTGAGTACCAAGACAAGAAAATAATTTCATCCAAAAATTTCCAATGAAAATGGGATCTCTGTCAGTTACAATAATCTTTGGATTTCCATACATATTTTGAGTTGTTTCCATAAATTTAGTAGCAATTGTACTGGCTTTAAAATGATGAGATAATGCACAAAAGTGTGCATACTTGGTAAATCTATAAACTACCACCATGATGAAACTCTTTCCTTCAGACTTGGGTAAACTAGTGATAAAATCCATTGGGACCTCCTCCCAATGCTGACTTCGAATGGCTACAGGTTGTAAAAAACTAGGGTCTTAATTGTCTCAAACTTATTTTGTTGGCAAACCAAACATTCTGCCACAAGCTTATGAATATCAAATTTAAGACCATCCCAAAAAAATTCCTTATTAACCCTGTGGTAAGTTTTTAAAATTTTTGTGTGCCCTCCTAAGGGGGAGGTGTGAAATTACAAAAAAATATTTTGCTTGAGTTGGGGATTCTTACAAATATATAAAATATGTTTATACCATAGTGAATCATTTTTCCAGCTAAATTTATCATAAGTACTGAGATCTTGATGAAATTTTGAATGAGTGTCAACACCTCTTCCTCGTTCTTCCATTAATTCGTTGTTTTAGTTATCCAATCAGGTTGGGTAATATAAATGGCACAAATCAATGCTTCCACGTCCTCTCCTCCTTTCTTTTGAGAGTGCATCTGCAACAAAATTTTGCTTCCCTTTTTGTAGATGATTTCAAAGTCATAACCAAACATATTTATGACCCATTTTTGTTGTTGTTCTAAAGATAATATTTGTTCCAAAAATTATTTAAGACTATCATGATTTATTTTTAGCTTGACATGTCATCCCATTAGGTAAGGTCTCCATTGCTTTAGTGCATGTAGTATTGCCAACATTTCCTTCTCATAAATAGGTTTGTGTAAATAATTTCCTTTGATTGGATAAATTTCAAAAGAAATGGGCCTTCCTTCTTGCATTAGAACAACACCAATTTCATTTCTTGAGACATCACATTCCACAATAGAGGTTTATGTGAAGTTAGGCATAACTAAGACCAATGCTTGGCACATTGCCTCTTTAAGATGTTCAAAGGCCTTAGTTGCTTATGGAGTCCAAGAAAATGCATCTTTCCTCAGTAATTTTGTTATAGGATACTATTCTGCCATAATTCTCAACAAAATTGTGATAATACCCTGTCAACTTGAGAAATCCTCGAAGATGCATTATTGTTGTGGGGATTTTCCATTCCTTAGTGGATTTAATTTTATTAGGGTCTACATTAACACCTTTGTGAGATACAATATGACCCAAATATTCCACCTCATATACTCTAAAGAAACATTTGGAGGTTGTTGGCTTAGTGGGTCCCCACCCAGCTTCAGAGTTAGTTGCGCCAAACAAATCCCTACACTACTGGCCCTTTCGACATCAATCTGCGGAGCGCGGACTGAAGTCTCACCCAAAGCAGTATGGGGGGGTGTTGGAACCAAGTTTCCGCACCTAGAGATCAATGTGATGTCGTTTTATATCCTAAATCTGCCTTCGCGCAGATTGATAAGCTCTTATGGCTTATTGATGTAACTTCCTCTAATTAGCCTCTAGACCTCCGCGAAGGTCTACAACTAACTTTTTAGGACCTTGAACAGGCTAGTAATCTACCTACGCGCATCAAAGATTATTCTTAATCTGGTATTTACCCAGATTTGCTTAAGTGTTCGATAACTTTAACATGTAATGATATAATCTTCACGTAAACACTTAACAACAAATGCATTCATATGACAATATAAATCAAGTAAAGTCGCACATCAATACATAATTATTTCATATAACCATTATTCACCACAGCATAAAGCGCATTCATACATAACCAAAGTAAATAGGTAAAGCACGAGAATTTTTGTAATAATCTTCCTTATTAATATTTAGTTTAGCTTTGAGACTCAAGACTTCCCTGTGCACTTAGCTGCAGGGGTCCACGCGCTCAGCTGCGGACTCTACTTTCGGCCTCTGTGCACACACTTGCATAGGCTTCCTTTTTACTCTCTTGCACTAACTTCCTAGATTTCTCCCATAGACAAAACTTCATTACTTGCCTTAGACATCCCTAAAACACAACTATTTATACAATCCCATGGTTCGCAAACAATGCATATATCTTCAAAAGTTGACTTAACCTACTTAAAGAAGGGTAAAACCCTTTATGACTCTTTAACTACCTACGCACTCCGTGACCACAATTTGTAGAGACTTTACATCTTTATACAAAAAACTTGGGCTTTTGCCCCAAAACATGACCTAAGGGACCCCATCCCAGTAGGCCCCCAACACAAAGATCGTGAATCACCCTCAAGTCACTTGGCTGGCAAGGAGATCATGATGCGAAGATCCCCCAGCTCTACTTGTGCAACTGCTACTTCAATTGGGCTCTTCTTGGCTACCTTTTTGATTTATTCTACTAGCTACTCTGTGGTTGGTCATGCACTATCCTGCTTAATATTTTGTTGTGTCCTCAGCAAGTTCACCATTTTTTCCTAAATATTGGCAGAGGCTATGTAGGCCTCATCCAACCAAGGCCCCAATCTAGCCCTAAGGACTTCCTCTTCCATCGACACTGCTTCCAACTATGTAAGAAACTACTTAGCCTCTTGTAGCTTGGCGAGGTGTTGCATAGTAGCTATGGTGTGCGTCGTCGCCCTCACTTCATTACATTTCTGCTAGAGCTCATGGAATTCTGTATTTAAGACCTGTAGGGTGGGATCTTCCTATAGGGCCGTCACTATTTCCATAGCCTACTCGAACAACGTGGTTCAGTCCACCACTGCGGTGCAATCCACCACTGTGGCATCACCATTGCGACTCCATCCTTAAAAATGGCTTTGCATTGTTCCCTAACCTCTGGTGGGGTGAAAGGTTGTGAATTCAATTTCAGTTATGTTATCTTCATGTTCAACATGACCTGAACTCTGGCCACCATTGCCTTGGCATCGTGCACGCCCACAACAAGTTTTCTGATCTTCACCTCTAGCGGTGCCTCCTTTGGGATATGTAATTTTGGCACGGTCCTGCATGCTTCTGTCGCCGCGACCACTATCTGAGCACTTTGTCCCTGGATTGTTTCTTTTTCTTTTAGAGCCTCCATCTTTTCAGTTAACATCTTCTCATTGTTCATGTGATATTCACTGATTAAGCTGAGCATGCGCTACTCCCGTGCTCTGAACTTTGTTGTCACACCTGCCTGCAATGTGTGGAGATACTCATTGTGGAGCGTGTCTAGGTTGAGTCTGATGTTCTTTAGAGAACCTACGATGACCTTGTCATCAAATGCCTCCATGCTCAAGGATCCTTCTAGAAGTGTGAATGCCTGGAGATCAAGCGACCTAACCATCTCTGTTGCCTAACTGGTCCCCAATGCCAAGCTTGTTTGTGGAACACTTACCTGCCCTGTGCTCACTTGGATCCTACTGGTATGAATCTGCAACTTGTGCAGATCCTTTTATATGGTTCTTTGTGCCTGCTAGTGTTGTTGTTCGAATTGTTGGAACATTTTCATTGTGGTATCATGCACCTTATCTCTAATCTCGTTAAGGTCACCTTCTATTAAAGTGATTGGATCCAGCGAGGGCTTTTTTGCTTTCGACTTTTTTTAGGGCCCCTCCTTCTATTGATCCCTATATATTTTTATTTGGAAGGGAGTGCTCTTTTCCTCCTTATTTCCATCGCCATGCTCTGACTACTCCTCTTCCTCTATCTAGGGTGAAGGGGCCTTACCACTTCGCTCGGAGTCACGCTCTTCTTGTTTGGCCTAGTGCTTTGCAATGTGCTCCTTTTCTATCTGTGCCTTCTCCTCAACCTATTTCCTTCTCTTCTGGGCCAACTTCTCAATTTCCTACTTCACTGCTTCCTTCTTTTTCTTCTTCGTGGACTTGCTGGTGCCTGCCGCCAGATTGAATGGAGAATGCCAATCTATCGGCCAACGCTTGATAGTTTCTTGAATGATGTCGTTCATGGCCAAGTATGGAAAATCGAACCATTTTTGTTGCAGATCCTTTTGCGCCCTAATATATAGATGCTGGAAGTCAGCTTTAAACTTCATGTACTTCGATAACTGTTAAAAAAAAATCGATGACAATTGCAGCTTCTGGTTGATGGCCATGCGCAGATTGGCCTCCGTAAAAAACTAGAAGACTTTGGTCTCCATGACCTGTGTGGTAGCTTTTGTGGCCCACAGGGATGCAAACTGTGCGGCGTCTGGCAATCCCTTGTCCACGGGAGGAAACTTATTGTCCTGCATAGCTCCCAAGCTACGATCACAATGGAGAGAAACAACCACGCGTAGTGGAATGCTTTTCTCTCATCCTATGCCTCGCGACAGTTCACAAGGAACTTGCTACAGAGGTAGCACAACCAATTGAACTACACGCCTTCTGCGCACTGTGTAGCTAGAAATTTCACTAACACTGGAAACTCGTCCGTGCGGAATTTTCTCACAACTTTTTTGGCTAAGATTTGTGTCACTATTTTCACCGCGGAGTCAGTGATAGAGATGATGGAGTACCCGTGTGGATTCTTCACTAGCTTGAATTTTTACTTGATCTTCTCTGCGAGGTCACAGTCACTTGTCTTTCTACCAAAATCCTTGGCCAGATTCAACCTTGAGTGTGGTAATAACGTTATCTGATGGATCAGCGTATCAGTGATTCAGATTGGCATGCTCATCCATAAACATCTGTCATGCACTAGGGTCAACAATTGCTTGATGACAATGAGGTTGATGTTGGAGTGGTGGTAGTGGGGCACCCACAACATGTTCAACAACCCCGACTGATTCACTCTGTGAATCCACTCCACAGGCTCCAAGGTGGTGACACCTGATTCCTTGTAAAATAACCACTTCATATAGTTCTCCATCGCAAAGTGGGGGAACTTCTCGTGGTCTTCCAAATCCCATTCCTTCGATTTTAAATGGGGAACTCGCGCCAAGCACGGATGTTCAAATGTGATGCTCTCCGGTAATAGGGGTGTATGGATAAGAAATTTCTCTGCGTCTAGATCCTTCTTGATCTTCACTTTTCCCTTGCGCAAAGGGATATAATCTAGAAACTTGGAGATAGGATCCATCCCCTCAATGTCTATATCCTCTACGCCCTCTTTTTCCTCCAAATCCACCACTTTCCCCTTATCCTTCACCGATTGTTTTTCTTTCTTTTGAGCTTGGGTAGTAGCATGCTTCCTCGTTGACTTGCACACCATCATTAGATTCTTCTGCTTGTCTTTCTTGGGTTTGGAGACTTCTCTCACTGGTGTAGGCTTCGGCCTAGGTGACCTCAGCGTCATAGGTAGAGTAGTTGGAGCCTCCATGCTCACAACTTCTAGAGCAGCTCCCTCAGACGCGATAGTTCCTCCAGTGCTTGCAGTTTCTACGGGGCATGGTCCTAACATGATTTCATTAATGATTTTTCTGTTTGACTCGGGAAATTTATCAAACACAGGTTTTGCGATCACATCCCCAAATAACTCACGGTTCATGTGCAACAGACAACACAACACAAAATTCTAAGTGTTCAAAGTGCTTTTCGTTGGACGACCATGTGTAATTTATAGGTGAATTTGAATTCAAATTTGACCATTCTCCCCAAAATCTGTCCATAAATGTTGATTGGGCAATAGATTTCCAAATATTTCACTCTTAAATACAACCTTAAATGTCAACCCCCTTTTCCTCTTAACCATCTCCTCACTGTCAAATCATTAACAGTGATTGTAATGGTCATTTTCTGGTTGTGTTGCATGGTCTCTCCCCCTATAGCACAGCTCCCTTTGTGCCTTTGCTAGTACTATGATGCCACCCCTTTTTTTGCAGCCCGCCTGTCGTGTAGCTCTACAGACCGGGCAATGTAGTTTATAGTCCTGCGCTCCCTTGCAACTGCTTGGAGCGATAAGAATATGCTTCCCCTATGTATGGCTTCAATCGACTACCATTTACCCTTCCTAGAAATGGTTCTCCATTAAGCTTTGCGAGCTGAACTGCGCCACCATATGTAATTTCTTTGATGACATATGGTCCTAGCCAGTGCATTTGAAACTTCCCTGTGAACTTGGCGAACTTACTGTCATATAAAAAAGCCAAGTCGTTTATCTTGAAGGTGCGCAACTTGATGTGTCGATCATGCCAAGATTTTTCACATTTCTTCTGAACTTGCTAATGGAATCCAACCAGAAACCTATATTCCTCAAGCTCCACTAGCTACGCGAGCCACTCTTCTAAGGCTCCATGGTCCACCATTCCTATGAAAGTCACTATGCATAGACTAGGCACGATATATTCCATAGGCATCATAACTTCTGCACCATAGTCCAACCTAAAAGGTGTCTGACCTGTGAGCTTTTTGCAAGTAGTTCTATATGCTCATAACACCGTAGGTACATGCATGTCCCAATCATTCCGTTGTGTGTTGCAAACCTTTGTCAATGCATTCTCAAATATCTTATTGAAAGCCTCAATTGTTCCATTGGCCTGAGGATGATATGGCATGCTCTTCTGGTGGTAAATCTGGAGATCTTCTATCACTGCGCTGATCGTTTCATTGAGAAAATGTGTACCGCTATCACTCATCAATATCTTTGGGCAACCAAACCTGGTCAACACATACTCAAACAAAAATTTCATTGATGTTTCCCCTGTATAGTCCCTCACAAGCTATGCCTCCACCCATCTAGTCAAATACTTTGTCATGGTGATGATATACCGCGCACTTGTATTTTTGCCTGGAGGCTGAATCAGTCCTACAAAATCAATTACCCATTTCTCAAATGGTTGCAATGACACCTGTGGATTCAGAGGTAGCTCATCCCTTCACAATGGTCTTCTCGTTCTTTGACATGCATCGCATGCCCTACAATATTCCTTAGAATCCTTATGCAAGGTTGACCACCACAACCCAGCACGTAAAATCTTTTGCATTGTTTTTTCCCTGCATAATGCTCTCTCACAACTCCTCCATGAGCTTCTGAAAGGATACTATCTCATTCAAAATCAGGCACATAATGTCGAAATATCTCGTCTGATCCCATTTTATACAAATTCCCTGCAATTACAAAGAAATATGTTGCGCGCACCACCAATTATTTCTTCTGTTGATTGGTGTATCCCTTTGGAGTCGTTGTTGTAGTCAGGAAGTGGATAATGTCCACAAAGTAATTCACTACGCACACTGTGAAGAGCTGCATGAAGCAACCCTTCCTCCAAATTATTAGGCTATTCTCCTGTTTCAATGCATGATAGATGGTCAAGCCCTATGTTCAAACTTCCTCGCTTCACAATTACTTCAAATTCATATTCTTGAAACAACAACAACCACTTGCATGTTCCCCCCCCAACACAATCTTGTTGACTAGATACTTTAATGCAGAATGGTCTTTGTACATCTTAAAATGTCTGCTTAGAAGGTAATGTCTAAACTTCTGGAGCTTGTGCACCATGGCCAACCCTTCGTGCTCTGTCGTTGAATAATTAATTTGAGCCTTTGACAACTTCTTACTTGCAAATTCTATAGGGTGATCCATCTCCCCTTCTCCAGTCTGTGTCAGTACTGCTCCTAGCGCAATACATGAATCATCAACATGCATGTGGAATTCCTTCTTCCAATCCGGGAAGACTAGGATCGGTTCAGTGACCATTTTTTCCTTCAATACGTCTAGGTTGTGCTGACATTATTCATCCCAACAGAATGTAGCGTCCTTTTTCAGCAACTTTTCAATATGTGTGGTAATCTAAGCATAACTCTTGATGAATTTTCAATAGTACCCCATCTGGCCCAGCATTGCACGCAGTTATTTTACACTTCTTGGCTCCTCCAAATTGACTATGACCGCAATCTTAGTAGGGTCCACCATTAATCCTTGCTTGCACACCACATGACCCAACAAGATTCCTAAAGGGATGCAGAACAAGCATTTATTCAGGTTCAACACGATCTGATACCTTTGGCATGTATCCAACATCAAGTGCAAGTTGGATACATGGTGCTTTACCAGTCCAAACACTGTCCAATCATCAAAATATACCTCCAAAAATTTGTGAATGAACTCTTTGAACTTTGCGATGACTAAGCGCGAGAATATCGTCAGCGCATTCTTAAGTCCAAAAGGCATCACTGTATATTAGAAACATCCCCATTTCCATCACGAAAGTGGTCTTACTCTTGTCTTCTAGCACAATCTTAATTAGATGGTATCTAAATAACCCATCAGTGAATGAATAGGCCTCCTGCCCTCCAACATTATCTAGTACTTCATCTGTAAATTGCATTGAAAAATGATCATGAATGCAGGCATCGTTGAGCTTCCTGAGATCTACACAAATTCGTATCCCTCCCTTCTGTTTCTTTTCCTAGACTACCATTGGGCTCACCGAGTTAGACTCCCCCACTGGTTCAATAATTCATGCCTCAAGCATCTTATATAACTCCAAGCGGACCCTTTTTTTATACTCGGGATTAAGGCGATATGTCCTCTGCTTAATCGGCTAAGCGTCTAGATTCAAGGTAATATTCATCATGCCCAAGTCTCCTATGATACCTTTTATGTTTGAAAAATTTGTAGGAAACTTATCTTGATATTCACGGAGCAACGCAGTGACCTTATCTACTGTGACATCATCCCAATAATCCCCAATCTTTGCAAACTTCGGTTTTTCTTCTATGTCGATGTTCACTTGCCTAGTTTTTAGTGGCATTGTGATATCTGGATTCTCTATCTGCGGTCCCTCAACTTCGTGATGGCCTTCATCTTCTGGGATGTTAATATTCATAGGATCCTTATCCTCTCCTTCGGCAGTCATACTATAGCATTGCAGTGCATGGCGCAACTAGGTGCTCCAATCTGGTTGAATCAATTCCAAACGATCCTGTGGTATTCTGAAGATTGGGTCCTTAACCTCCTGTAGTGGCTTGTCGATGCTTTCGAACCCATCCTCAAAGCCAAAGGTCATCAAAAATCCTTCCCTTAATATATCCTACTCCGTGATGCCATTACAAAGCTCCGTCTTCAGGTAACAATTCATAGGAATGATTTCCAAAGTGTGACAGAATATATGCACCACTCTGGTTGCGGCTCTGTTCCATAAATCTTAGTCCACTTTGCTAAATGATCACGCAAATAATTGGTCCCATCATATTTTTTCAGTTTACCGAAACTTTAGGCAACCAAACCATAATCTCGTCATTCTTTTTTTCTCATGCCATTCATCAAAACTATCTTTATGCGTACCCCACCACTGCGCGGTCGTAGCACTAAATCCAAGGCTTGAAAGCGATGCTTCTCAGGAACTTGCCTTTCAAATGCATCCAAAAACTTATCTACATAAGTTAGACCATCATAATAAGGTAAATTTCTTACCTCTAATGATACATAGCACAACGATTTA
This sequence comes from Pinus taeda, assembly GCA_000404065.3. NCBI lineage: Eukaryota > Viridiplantae > Streptophyta > Pinopsida > Pinales > Pinaceae > Pinus > Pinus taeda. The sequence goes on along the minus strand of APFE030400551.1, from coordinate 16,150 downwards.
GTCATCATATTAAAATGCAACGTGGATACTTCGTGCAACCTATTCTACCAGTGCTCCAATTCTTCATCTAAATCTGAGGTACAGGATCTTTCGCAGTGCCATGAAATTTGTCCATCAGCTATCGGATTAACCCAATCTTAGTTTCGCACTGTTATTTTATATATCTAGTCCAAATTATCATCATTTTCCTCGTAGTCGCAGACCGGTTCAGTATAGCGTGATCCTTCTGCATGGTCCAATGGTACTACTACACAGAGCAATTTCCTTTCAAATGACATTATCTACTTCTTCAAATTAATTACCCCATTCATGTAAATAGCCTTATCAATTCCTAGGAGCGTGGGGTACGGATTGCTATCATCAACAATCTCTATCACTTCAAAATCAGCTAGCATGCTCGCTCCTCCTATATCTACAATCACCCCATGCAATCGCCCCATAGGGATAATCTACTGTTGATTTTCCATCCTTAATTGAATCGGAGACCACTGCAGCATTGATCTCCCCATTCTTTCCCATGTTTTTTTAGGCAAAACATTCGCATCGACTACAAATCCAAAATAACTTGGTCCATATTGTAGTCTCCTATTTTCTTAGTGAGTCTCATCTCGCATCTTGTCCTTGTCTTGTGTTTTCCTATCTTTATGATAGCGCAGTGCCCTTTAGGAGCAGTTTACTTTTTGACACATTTGTTTATCAATTATTGTAACCCTTTCACAGCCTTGATATTGCGCAACAGCTTCATACAAGTCTCCAAAAATGTGGTAATCACAGAGGGGTCAACCTCTGTAGAAAACTTATCCTGACTTCCTGAGGTAGAGGCCCTAGTGAAGCTTTTCTTCGCTTCCATGAATGTTTCCTTCGCATGTTGTAGGTCAAATCCAAAATTCTTCTCTGGAGCCTTGTAAACCCACCTACTTTCTTCAAGTTTCTTTCCTTTATCATCACCCATCATCATTATGCTTAATAGCATAGTATTCAAGTTGGGATCCTCTTCCCGGGGCTCGACCCTCTTCATCTATAAATTCTGGGTAGGCTGTTGAAGTTGCATCTTCTTCTCCTGCATGTTAGCTATCAATATAGGCCATTCTTCTATTGCGTGGTCAAATTGAGTGTAGTATCGGGATGACGGTCATGTCTGGATCATACAATCCCGTGTGTAGTGTCCTGGAACCCCACAATTATAGCAAATAACTTGTCGTCGACCTCTATCAGGTCCTTGTCCTCCTCGGCTTTGTCTGTAACCATGATTTCCTTGGCGCTCTCCCCTAGTGCCCTGATTCAGAGGTCAAGTTTCTATTTGCATTTGATATGCAAGTGTCTTTTCCATCATCAGTTCATAGCTAGAACAGTTACGCTCATCATGGCCCACTGATTTACAAAAATCGCAGAATAAATGTTGCAGTGTCTACACAAACCTCTGCAACAAGTGACAATTTTTTGTTACATGTTTTCCAGCTACTTGATAGATAGCACACCATAGAGCGGGCCCTGTACTTGGTCCTGGTAGAGCCTCCTTCCTCGAGGGCATTGGCCCTCCTCCTACCATATAATTCACGAAAATAGGGCAGTGATCCTTATCCTGCCCTTGGCTTTCACACTTGAGGCACCAAACTTCTTCATGCACCTCCAACCAAGCCGCGTTTTCCTTCTTCAAACTTTGAAACTCCAAGCAGAGGCTCTGCAACTCTACATGAATCTATTACACTCCCAAGGAGGCATCCTGGATGAGTATCTCATGTAATCTCATCGTGATCTCCAGAGCTTCCACCTGAGTTCCTATCCTTTGTTGTGATAATGCAATCCTCAAATGGGGCAAGAGTGTGGCTATAAACCAATCACGGCGCTGACTATCTATGAGATTCATATTAGCTTCGTAGATCTGGAACTTCAATATTTGATCTAGTTCCCAAGGTGTTTTTCCAACCCTCATCGCAATTTATTTGAACCAAACTACTGTTCGCGACTCAGATTTAGGCTTACCAAATTCCTTGTTCAGAGCGGTCTGAGTATCTGCTAACAATGCCAATGTATTATCAGTGCAGTACTTGATGTACCACATCAACCCGTGATCTTGTAGGGCAGTAACCAATTGAGCCTTCTTTATATGATCATCTGTAATCTATTGGGTTGTCCACACAACCTTTGCAACGAACCAAAGCTGATATGGGTCCTCACTTCCCAAGCCCTTGAAAATAGGAAACTTCATTGTATTTGACATGTTGAACGACGACAAAGGTGGTGGTGGTGTGGGCGAAGGTGTATGTTGTGGAGGTGAAGGTGGAGGTGGTGTGGGAGGATGAGGTATTCATGGAAAACCTTGCTTTATCAACTATACAGTGCTTCGTGGTGAGGCTTGTACTGCTCCCTCGTCATCACTCGAAGGAGGATCTATCAATGGGCTATATTCAGGACCTTCTCTTTCTCGATTTCTAAAGATTCATCCACTTTGCGTAGATCCAAACATCAAGGTAGTGGCATAACCCGCTTTTCACACAAGAGCATTTTAATCCAAGTGTTCAAATATCTCAAATACTTACCTCGTGGTCCCTTGAAGAAACATCACTCTGTGTCACTGTAGATGGCTAAGGTATCGACCGTGAATTTTGTCATAAATCCTCCTATGACTCGATCAAGCTGGTGATCAATAACGCACGCGATCTTATATTAAGAAGCTTCCAACATTTGCACTAGCTTCTAGGTCCACACTATTGGACCGTCAAGCCTCCACCTTCCTTGGCCGTCTGCCAATTTAGCGATCCACTCATATAGTTCAATCGGGAAGGTGTAGAAGAAGATATCATGTATTTATGTTTACAAATGTTTATCCAACCACTATTCTTTTGTCAGGCGCAAATTTATGTTTTCTTGCGCCGCAAATTCGTGAATCTTTCTATCCAACCACTTCTCAATTTCTTTCTTTGTTGGATTCCAGTGATGTGACATCACACATCCCTTTTTGTGGATCCTAGTCCTGACAATGGAACCATTTGTTGGATTAGTGGGCCGTGACCCAGGTTCAAAGTTAGTTGTGCCAAACAAATCCCTACACTATTGGCCCTTTTGGCATCAATCCATGGAGCGCGCACTGAAGTCTCACCCGAAGCAGTATGGGGGGATGCTAAAACCAAGTTTTTGCACCCAGATATCGGTGTGATTTCGTTTTATATCCTAAATATGCCTTCATGCAAATTGATAAGCCCTTGTGGCTTATCGATGTAACTTCCTCTAATCAGTCTATAGACCTTTGCGAAGGTCTACAATTGGATTTTGCAGGACCTGAACAGGCTAATGAGCTACCTACATGCATCAAATATTATTCTTAACCCAAAATTTACCCAAATTTGCTTAAGTGTTCAATAAATTTAACATGCAACAATATAATCTCCGCATAAACACTTAACATCAAATGCATTCATATGAAAATGTAAATCAAGTAAAGTCACACATCAATTTATCATTATTACATACAACCATTATTCATCACATCCTAAAGCGCATTCATACATAACCGAAGTAAATAGGTAAAATATAGGAATTTATGTAATAATCTTCTCCATTAATATTCAGTTCAACTTACATACTCAAGACTTCCTTGCGTACTCAACAGCAGGGGTCCGTGCACTAGGCTATGGACTCTACTCTAGGCCTCTGCGCACACAGCTGCAAAGCCTTCCTTCTTACTCTCCTGCGCTAACTTCATAGATTTCTCCCATAGACAAAACTTCATTACTTGCCTTAGACATCCCTCAGACACACCTATTTATACAATCCCATGGTCCGCGGACCGTAGGTAGATCTTCAAAAGCTGACTTAACTTACATAAAGAAGGGTAAAACCCTTTATGACTCTTTAACGATCTATGTGCTCTGCGACCACAATTTGTGGAGACTTTGCATCTTTATACACAAAACTTGGGCTTTTGCCCCAAAACTTGACCCAGTGGACCCCATCCCAACAGAGTTTTTTGCATATAATTGTTTCTCCACAAAGAGTTTGAGCACCCTGTCAACATGTTGAACATGATCCTTCCAAGACTTGTCATAGATTAGTATATCATCAAAAATGCTAACACAAATTTTCTAAAGAAGGGTTTGAAAATGAAATTCATCAAACCTTGAAATGTCGAAGGCGCATTATTAAAGCCAAAAGGAATGACCAAAAATTCGTAATGACCTTCATGAATTCTGAATGTTGTTTTCAGAATGTCTTTAATCTCCATTCTAGTTTGATGAAATCCTAAATGAAGATCCAGCTTGGTGAAGTAAATTGCTCCATATAATTCATCCAACAATTCATCAATGACAATAATGGGAAATTTATCTTAAATAGTGAGCTTGTTTAGGTCCCTATAATCTGGACAAATATAGCATGATCCATCCTTCTTGTGCACCAATACGACTGGAGTAGAGAAATAACTTTGATTAGGTTTAATTATACCAGCCTCTAGCATTTTTGCATCCATGCGTTCAATTTCACTCTTTTGGGCATAAAGATATCTGTAAGGTCTCATGTTTGGAGGAACACTTCCTGGAATCAAATGAATAACGTTATCATGATCACAAATAGGTGGGAGGCCTTTGGGAGTCTCAAATACCTTATAATGATTGTCTAATACTTTTTGGAGATCTAGATAAATAGATGATTTTGATGTTTGAAACTCTAGTGAGCATAATTATACAATTATGGCCCCGTTGTTCTTTCTTCAGAAGTTTTGTCATGCCATTAGAGCTGATTATATTTCCTATTTTCCCTGCAATTCCCTTTAATTCAACTTCCTTTCCTTCCCAAAAAATATTCAATAAAATTTCTTGAAAATTAAAATTTATCATCCCCAGATATTGTAACCATTAGACTCCTAGTACAACATCAACACCACCCATTGGAATGGAAAGCATTGTAATATTCAATAAAAATTCCCCCATGGTTAGCTTGATCTTATGGCACTTTCCAGAGAAATTTATAGTTCCTCCATTTGCAACCATGACTTGACATTCTAGTTTTGGATATAGGAAGTAATTCAATTCTTTGTCTATATTACAAAGAATAAAATTATGAGTATTACCTGAATAAATCAACATTACTACCTTTTCCTTCTAGATATATCCTTCTATCTTGAGCGTTTGAGGAGTGGTAATTCTTGCCAATGCCTTATTGAATATGGTTGAATTCATTTCTTCTTTCTTATGGGATTGTTCCCAATGTATATGCTCCTCTTTTGATGTTTCTTGTTCCTTTTCTTCCTCCTCTTCACAGTGTATGTAGAATTATTTCTTCTCAGCACACTTATGACCTTTAGTGTATTTTTATCACGACTGTAACAAAACCCTTTTGCCTATTTTTTCCTCCAATTGTTGTGGCGTAAACCTTGTAGGTTGTGGAAGGCTAGGAGAAACAAAACTTCCATCTTTATAGTTGTGAGTGGTAGACTTCCTCGTTGCGATAATTTTTCTTTCAACTTCTCTTGTCACCCTGAATACCTTTTCCAAGGAATCAAGTTCCCAAATATGAACCTCATGTTAGATATTATCCTTAAAAGTACCTATGAAGACATAAAGCCTATTATCCTCTGGAATATCACTTACCCTGATATTCAATTTTTGGAAGTCGTCAATGTGCTCCGCCTTTTAACCCTTTTGTTTGAAATTCCTCAATTAGATAAAGAGGGTGTTGCTCTTTGTATCCTCATAATATGCTATCATTTCCTTCATAAAAATTGACCAAGTGACAAGTGGTTTACAAGAAAAAATCCATTGATACCATACAAACTTATTGGGTTCTAAATATAAAGTTGTAATGCATACCTTTTATGAGTGTTGCACATCATGGAGATCAAAATATTTCTCCATTTGTAGTATCCATGTTACTGAATCCTTGCCATCAAACTTCTTCATATCGATCTTTGGAATGTGTTAGTTTTCAAACCCAACATTGGAGTCTCTAAAATCATAATTCATATTCTTTTTTTCCTCATCATGATTTTCATGGATTACATTGTCACCACTGGGAAGACTTTCTTCTAGCAACTTTGCCAACCCTTCCTTAAACCCATCTATCTTGAAATTCATCATTACTTCCATGTATTCTTTTAAACCATCATTCAAATCTCCCATGTCCATTTTTAGACCATCTATCTTAACGCTCATCATGGATTCCAATTGATTTTTGTTACTTTTTGCAAGAGAAAAATTTGTTGCACTTGGTCTCGTAATTCTAATATATCATGTTGCATTTCTTCCTCTTCTTCATGTGTCATAGAAGAGATTTATGGTTTCTTACTAGGTGTGTCCATTTTTTTATTTCAAGGAATTTTGGAATCAAAAAATGATATATATGATTTAATATTCCCTTTGAATCACTTCAAAATGAATTTTCATACAAAATTTATGCAACATTTAAAATAAATACACACATTTTTCTTGCTTTCTAGGAGCTCGATATTGAAATTGTTGTATCTCTGTAATTTCGTATATCTAATATATAAAATTTCATCCTGTGGTAGCCCTTTTCCTCTTATTTCCAACCCCGAAAGCCAAACCAAGATTAGATTCTTCAAGAAGGATTTATGCCCAATCTCCCACGATGACTTGATTATAGACTGGTTTAGCAGAGTGAACTTGTACAGAGTTCCACGTGTCACTATTTCAACCTTCAGCCCTGAAAATAATACCCAAAACATTAACGCCAATCCACTTTTAGTCAATTTTTATGAAATTCAAATCCAATGCTTGGATAGAAAGTTAGGTCACCTGTTTGAGATGACAATTTTCCCTAGGTCACCTATTTGAGATGGAATTCTAGAGGCTGCAAAAAACCTGAATTCCTCAAATCATATCTCTGAAAATATAGTGAACCAAGATATGAAATTCGTACACTAGGTTCACAAATATTTCTGTTCAGTGTGGTTACAATTTCATCTTCTGAAACTTTTTACAAAAAAAATGTATATCGAAAATTCCAAGATGGCTTGTTTGAAGAAGAAAAACCCTAGAGTCTAGAGCTCTAATACCAAATTTTACGCAACCAACTCACATAAAAGATAGATCAATGAATTACAAAGTATCCTCTTCGAGGGGGAAATCTACTTTAAATTACATAAATTAACAATTCTTGGATGATACAAATGATAAGACCTCCTTGGTATATATAAGATTATAAGGGGTCACAATATAATCAGAGACTACATAACAATAATAATGTAAGGGCACAAAAATAACAATACTAGACTTCTGTGGGGCACAAAAATAACAACATGTGGGATATATGGGAACAACAATAATAGTAGCGGGCTACACTAACAATAACGACAAGGGGAATACATTAGTATTATAGGGACCTAACAGAGTTTCGATTGACTTGATGCAATGACATGGTAGATTGACATTTCAAGCGTATTGATTGGCTCGACATAATGATATGGAAGGTTGAACACTTGGAAGAAAGTTAGAGGACATGATGTGGTTATGTGTAAAACATGTTGTGACACGTAATATGATATTGTTAGCATGATGACATGGAAAAACTAGAGGTTTCCACTTGGAAGGCATATTTGGTGCACTTTGATTAGTGAAAGGGTTGAAAAAGGCTGACTTGTGGCACCTATCACAAGCTACCACATGGCTCAATGACATCATGATGATGACCATGGACCCCTAAGGACATAGTCACATTAGGTTAAATGCTAAAATCCTTGGCTTTCAACAAAGTCACTCTCTATTGATCATATGGACGTTGTCATGTAGCCATATGATTGACTTCACTCAATCCGAAAATTCATTTCCTAAAGAATCTATTTTTCTTTTCATGGCTTAGTAGTATATCTCGTTTGGAGCGGTATTGGGCAATTTCAATTAGCCAGAGGGAAATGATGTGTGGGATAAGATGAGCGGATGGTATTGGTTTCGGATATGCAGGGTCTATATACAAAACAAAAATAGATCTAAAACTTCAAAATAGGCAAGTTCGAGGGGGCAACCTCATTTACATCATATAAATGAAGAATTATTGGATGATACAAATGACAAGACCTCCTTGGTATATATAGGAGTCTTAAGGGTCACAATATAATTAGGGCATGCATAATAATAATAATGTAGGGGCTCACCTATGGCAATATTGGGCTTATATGGAGTACAACAATAACAATATGGGGGCTACATGGTATTATAGGGACCTAACATGCCCCTTTCCTTCAAAAAAAAATTATCCTCAATGCTTGAGTAGTTTTGGATGCTTCTATATAAAATTTGCATCCTTCCATGTGGAATCTTCAGTGAGTAAGTTCTTGTTCGAAACATGATTGTTCTTACACAAAAACCTAAGGTGTTAGTAAACAGATGCTTCACCAGAGTTAACGGATCCATGATATGTGGTTAATAATATGTCACGAAACACATGGGGAGTGTTGGTTTATTCAATGTCCAATAATCTCCCTCCAATGTGAGCCAGGTGTGATTCGAACTCGAGACATTTGGCTCTAATGTGCTTTGTAATTGCTCTTATTAGCATACATAAATGTTTCCATCCTTTTATAATACATAAGTTGGAGTCATATTCTCCTCCTCATTCCTATTGTCTTTGGGTGCGCTTGTTCAAAAATTCTCCTCATGTTATCCTTTCAATACTCTTGTCATCTTATCTTATATTCCCTTCAATTTATTTGGAATTTCACTATGAGATTTGAATAATTGGAGATGGTAAATGTGAACTTAACAAAAATGTCAGCCTCTACATGCTTTTCAGCTCTCAACCTTTCAATATCTAGTACATAATCACATTGGTGTCCATATAATCCATCGTACAATTTTCTTATATTTGCACAACCTTTGAACTTCTTATTGTATTCCTCTTTTTGTAAGTTGTTGGTCCAACAAATGTTCCATATTTTTCCCTAAATGGTCAATGACCTACATTGTATCTTGCTCAAGTAATGACAAGGTTTGAGACTTAGTAGATTCAACAAAATACCACACCACTGATATAGCTAGAGCTAAACATCAACCTTTAGACTTTTTTTCTAAAATGCTAAAATGCCAATAAACTTGTTTATTTAAAAGTCAATCTATCAAAGTTTATCCATCTTTTTCACCATGAAGATTATGAATGTCAGTTACGTGTATCTGAATGATTGTTGTACATAGAGTCACATATGATTTTTCTTTCTCTTCCACACTTTAGTTGGATTCCTTCTATTGTATACAATTCCTTTTGGCTCATTCTTTGTTCTACTTGGGGTTTCTTTCGTCTTCTGTTTCAATTCCTGTAGAGTATATGGTAGCTTGCAATATTTGGCTTTGTGGCCAAAGTTATCACATAAGGAGCACCTTATATGACCAAGAAATGGTGAAATTGATTTGAATTTTCTTGAGTCACTTTTTCTCTTCTTTACATATATTTTTCATTCAACAACCTTATGACCAAACTCATTACAAAGATAATAGTAATCATAGAAATTATTTGTGTACCTAGTTGATAATTTTCTTTTATATTTTCTTGCTTGAGTGAGTCTTCTTATTTGTTGCATCTTATGTTGATTAGTTTCGAATTTCTTTCTCTTACGTTTTGCTACAACATGTCAAGATTCATGACAAGAAAAAGATGTGATATTTTTCATAGGAGCAAAGAATCCCCTTTGAGATCTTCTGAGTTTTCTCAATTCATCTCTAGGAGCAAATGGCCTTTTTTCAAAGAACATTTTCTTCGACTCATTATTTTCATTTTGATTATGCTTCTTTCCTTTATTTCTTTCCTTGTTAATCATGTTAATTTAACCTTCTCGTATAAGTCTTTTCAAGGTTGTTGTGTCATTCTTAATGGATAATTTTTATGAGTTTTTCATGAAGACATTCTCCTCTTTTAGTTGTTTACACAATCTGTTATTTTCTTCTAACTCACTTATGGATGAATTAGTCTCAACCTCTAAACTTTCACATTGTTCTTCTTTATCCTTTAGTCATTTGTTCATTACCTCCTATATTCTTATTTCTTCTTCAAGTTGTGTCCTTAGGCTAATGATTTCCTCTTTGTCTTCCTACTCTCTCTCATCACATATTTGTAGAAGTTTCTTCAAATATTGTTTTCATTCCTTAGTATTTCTATTCAAGTTTGGTCTAAATCAAGATTGACTTGTTCTTCAACTAACACTTTTTCAGGTTCATTCACACATATATAGGTCTCATTTGACTTAACACTTTCCTTTTGATGAGGCTTTTTCTTCATCCTTTTACCCTTCTCTTTTTCAACACTGTTGATACTAGTATTTCCTTCATGCATTAGCTGTAATCTATCCCAAATTTATTTTGCAAAAGTTAAATATATTCCTATATCAAGATCCTTATTATGAAGATTGTTATACATAACACATTTTTCCTTAGCATTCTACTATTTTTCGTACACAAAGGGAGAGTATTTACAGTAATCATCACATACAAGCTACCATACGCTCGGTCCATAAGCTATCAGTTCGGTCTAACCTTATCCCTCCATTCATGAAAGTTTGATATACTAAGCATAGATACACTTTGATAGTCTATGACTCAACCAAATCTACCTTCGAGATGTTAGGCTTATGCCAAAGGAACCTGCTCTGATACCACTTGTTGGATTCACGATTGTCATTAAGCCAAAACCCACAAGTGTTAGTAAACAAATGCATCGCCAGAGTTAACAAATCCATGAGAGGTGGTTAAGCACATGTCCCAAACACATTCGGAGAGTTGGTTTATCCAATGTCCAACAGTTCTTCCACTTAATGAGATACTCTAAAATTGATTGTTTTCATAGTTTTTGGGTTCTTGTTTTAGTGACTTCTTGAGGCTCCAGTATGTTTTTTCCTTCCTCGTCAAGTTCTAGCAATATTGTTTGAACTAGGACCTTGTCACCTATAACCTTCTTTAAGCATGAAGCATGGAAAATTGGGTGTACTCAGGGAGATGCAGGAAGCTCCAATTTGTATGCCATAGTACCAATCTTTTGCAACACCTTGTAAGGACTATAATGCTTGGGTTATAATTTTTTATCCTTCTTAACTTGCTTGAGGGACATTTGTTTGTTTGGTTGTAGCCATAAAATTACCCAATCACCTACATCAAAATTTATTTCACTACAATGTTGATATGTATGTTGTTTCATTAAATTATGCACCAGAATTAGGTTATCCTTTAAGAGTTGGAGAACTTGTTGTTGATGCTCGATGTGATCTGCTAGTGCTTGAACCTTATAATTTTCTCTTAAAGACAATGTGATAGATGGTGGATGATATCCATAAAGTCCCATAAATGGGTTCATTTTTTTTGCGGTATGGAAGGAAGTGTTATACGACCATTCTTCCATAGATAACCACTTGACCCTTTTTTTTTGTTTATTAGATACAAAGCAACAAAAATAATAATCCAAACATTTATTCACTATCTTAGTTTTCCCGTCATATTGAGGATGATAAGATGAGCTATGAGCTACTATGAGTACCATGACAATAAAATACTTTTTTTCCAAAAAAATCCAGTGAAAATGGGATCTTTATCACTTATAATAATCTTTGTGTTTCCATGTAGCTTTTGAACTATTTCCATAAATGCAGTAGCAATTATAATGGCTTTGAAGGGATGATATAGTTCACAAAACTGTGCATACTTGGTAAGTCTAACAAATACCACCGTGATGACACTCTTTCCTTCAGACTTGGGTAAAATTGTGATAAAATCCATAGATACCTCCTCCCAACTGACTCGGAATGGCTAAAGTTTGTAACAGACTTGGGGCATTAATTTTCTGAATTTTAGTTTGTCGGCAAACTAAACATTCTATCACAAACTTCTGAATATCGTATTTAAGGCCATCCCAAAAAAATTCCCTCTTGACCCTGTGATAAGTTTTTAAAAATCTTGATGCCCTCCTAAAGGAGAGGTGTACAATTCCAAAAGAATATTTTGTTTGAGTTGGGATTTTTTACATGGATATAAGCGATCTTTATACCATAATGAATTATTTTTCCAAATAAATGTATAAGATGTGTTGGGTCTAACAACCCCTAATTGATTTTCTATGTAAATAAAATAAGACCAAGGTCATGGGATACATGTTGGAAGCTAAATGTTGGGAAAAACATAGTAATGGGGTATCACTGGTGATTAATAAATGGATATGGAAATTATCAAAGGCATTGGCAAAGGAAAAGACGCATTAATTGGCATTTTATTTATGAAAAAAAGGAAAATTTTAGAAAAGGGAGATGAAGGGTCACATATTTGCATGAGAGGGAAATTGAAGGGAAATTGAAGGAAAATGAAGAAAATTAAGGCATCAATGATAGAAAGGATTATGAGGATTAGTTCACAATATTTTGACAATTTTTGGGTGGAGCTCTCTTCTATTCTTTCATTCTCTCACACTCTCGCACACTTAGAGTATTCTTGGAGCACTCTTGGAGCACTTTGGCATACATTGGATTTGGAGAAAGAAGGAAAAGGAAAAGCAGGAAAGTGCAAGGGAACAAGTGGATAAACAACTACAATTAGATTTATTTATAGGTAACATGTTGCATGTGTGATTTCCTTCCTGATTTCTAGATGCATGGTATATGAATGTGATTATCTGGTTATGCACTGTCATTCGCATGGAAATTTTCCTGGGCTGACAGCGGTTTTAGCCTTACCTTGCCATTTCTGGGTTAGGCATCATTAGGGGAGTATTTAGGTCTAAAATGGGCCTCCTAAGGAAATTATAAAATACTAGTGGAAACAATAAAATAAGATTAGATCACATCATCAAATTATAGAGGGAAAAAAGGAAAAACTATTTTCTGAACTTGTATTTTGAACTTGTATTTTCAGCTTATCTCCCTATGGGTTTACTCAAATTTCGAGCGACAATGCTTATTGGATGCAAAATTTGATTCCTCATCCAAGGAGTACCCATGTTGCATACTTTCAATGGATCTTGAAAGATTAAAAATGAGAAATACATGAAAAATGTGATTGCAATCATGTTTTTTCATGTATTTCTCATTTTTCATGTAGCAGGGTCCATTGAAAGTATGCAACATGGGTACTCCTTGGATGAGGAATTAAGTTTTGCATCCAGCAAGTACTCCTACTCAAAATTTGAGTAAAACCTTAAGGATATAAGTTTAAAATAAGAGTTGAAAAAATATTTTTATTACTTTATTATTTTTAATCTTTTTACTTTTCTACTCAAAAAATGGTGAATCATCCCCCATGGTTGATATCATCATCTTGAATCCTATTGGTTCTTATGAAGTTTATTTTGGTTGTACATTTTTCTTAGGAGGCCCATTTTAGACCTCAAAATTCCCCTAATGGGTGTTATGGGATTTTCCACTTGATTGTGTTATGATTGGTGCTCATAATTCCTTATGGTTATGGGTTGGAACAAATGCTCTGGAAGCCTTGGAAAAATTTGGGTTGAGTTACTAGTCTTGGAGCCTAGGTTGGGACAAACACCCTAGAGCCCTTGGTGGTTTGAGTTACTAGTCCCTAGAATCAGGTTGGATAAACGCTATAGAGCAATGGAAGGATGTGGGTTGAGATACTTCTTCTTGGATCCCTGGACAACTTGGGTAGAAACCGATCTAGTTGGTGTTAGTGATGTTTGACCATGTGGTGGAATCACTAGTTGAGGGTTGAGGTGGTTTGGCCTTTGGAAGCCATGTATGGTTTTATTTTGGTTTATTCCATAAGATCCCACATTCATGCTTGGAATATGGTGTGAGGGTGATCAGATGAAAGAGATATTTGTTTATGCCCAATCTATGGTCGGGTGGTACATGGAAGTCCTTGACTTGGTTGGTATTTTCATATGTTAAAAAGAGTTATTTTTATATTGTGATTCATGTATATTGGTATTTATTATGTTGGAGATATTATGGCTGAGTTTCCATAGTTTCTATTATGGTTATTTTTTGGTTAAATGTTGGTTATATGATGTGTAGCATCGATGACTCTTGTCATGAATGGTTTATTTGTTGATCGGTTAATGAATGTATTGACTAATAACTATCGTTTAAGCTTTGTGAAGAATGAATAGGGCCTTCTTAGTGATTCTCAAATGAATCTCATACTTTTATGATCAGATGTGCATTCATGACCTGTAACTTACATGTTTTCCATGTGTTTGATGAAATGTATGTTATGTTCTAGGTAGTCTACGTCAAGTTATTCATTCAAATTTGTATGTTTACCATTTTCATTGTGTTATTTATGATTCTGAGAAGTCTCATAAATTTCTAGGCAGTTGTCTGGAGGATGAACTGGAATCATGCTTGAGATCTTGGGACCACACTGTTTGAACTAGACATTTTGGGTCACAACCAGACTCAGGCAGTTCTGTGTGTGCAGTTGTAGGACTTCAACCGTACCCTTGCAGGATTGCGTATGTGGTTTGGGTTTAATTTGTGTGAAAAGGAGACCTAACTCAGAGTTTGGTCACCTGGGGTGGTTCCTTGGCCCTTGAGTGTCCTATAGCCCTAATGGAATGTTGTGAGTTGTCATTCGGTGGTCGGTTGTAGGCCCCACTTCCTTAGTTGGAGCTATGAGGTTGGGTGAGATCATAGTAACTCTTTGTCTCATATTTACCCTAACTATCCAAGAAATGGTAATATAAGGCTGAAACCACTACTAAACCAGAAAAAACCCATGCCAATGACAATAAACGAACCAAATGAAAAAATGCATGTACCATGCATTCACACCCTAGCTAGGAAATCATACATGTAACCTATTACCTTCAAAATCCTCCTGTTGAAGCTATTGATCCAAACTTCTCCTTGCTTTCCTTTACTTTCCTTGCTTTCCCTTTTCCTCCCTTTTCTTGTTTTCTTTCTTTCTCCTCTTGGCGATCATATCCCTCTTTCTCCCTTGATCCAAGCTAATACTGACAAAAAGTTAAACCAGCAAAAGCTAAAACCAAAATAAGTTGTGAACTGATCCTGAGAAGCCTTTTTATCATTGAGGCCTCTATTTTCTTCATTTTCCTGAATTTTTCCATTAATTTCCCTTTCATACAAATATATGTCTCTTCACCTTATTTTTCTCTTATTTTTCCTTTATTTCTCATAATTAAATTCCAAATATTATCTCTTTTCCTTTGTTAATGCCTTTGTCAATTTCCTCAGCCATAGTTAAACCAAGAATGATACCCACTATGTGCTTTTCTCAACATTCAGCTTGGAATACGTGTCTCATGACCTTGGTCTTATTTTTCCTTTAATAACCTTTTATTACATGAACTTTTAACCCTATCATGTTACAAACCCCTCCCCTTTAGGGGAACACCACCCTTGGTGTTTTATGACACCAAGAAATAGCAAACCACTGAAAACAAAACATGCTTCCATATGGAGGTTTATAACAGAGCTCGATGCAGTATTTACAATGAACAACTAACATGACAATCATACAACTTATTGGAGCTTTATAATACATCCTAATGTGGTATCTACAATCACATACATATACCAAAACCCATTTTCCTGACCCAAAAACTAATGAAGGATATAAAGCCCACATTTGATCAACCATCTCCCATGTAGCTTCACCAGGTCCAAAGCGCTTCCACTACACTTTAACTTGCTCGATCTCTTGGTTTCAGAGCATGAGTTGTTTCCGCTGCAATACGCACTAAGGCTTTGGATAGAATTCTCCCTATGGATCCACCTGCAATGCAGACCAGTCAATCACATGATCAACGTCCTAGACATACTTCTTAAAAAATGAAACATGGAAAACATCATGAATTTTCACTATTGGAGGTAGTGCAAGTCTATAGGCCACTGGTCCAATCCTCTCAAGGATCTCAAAAGATCCATAATACTGATGTGCCAACTTGGCACACGACCCAATCCTCAAGGATCTCCTCTTGGGCTTGATGCACAAATACACATGCTCCCCAACCTAAAAATCCTTAAATGCCCTATGTTGATCTGCATAGTGCTTCTGCTTGTCCTGTGCTACCTTCAAATCCTCTTATTAACATGCATTTCCTGTTCCATATTCACCAACATGTCTGGTCCAATCAATACCCTAACCTATTCACTGGATCACACCGAATGATAGGAGTATTAGAACTCTGCCCATAAAGTGCCTCAAGCAAACTCATCTTCAAGGACTCTTGATGCCCATTATTATATGTAAAC
>APFE030400541.1:0-16968 GCA_000404065.3 Pinus taeda | reverse complement strand
ATTAATATAAATACAATAGTAAAGTTATTTAATGAGAGTAATTATTAATGGAAATTAGTAATTGTAAAGATTAATAATAACTAAAATAATATTAATTATTATATATAATAGATCATAGAGAAGGGAATATTTATACTAATGTATAACATATATTATTAGTAATATACTATTAGTTATTATTAAATTCTTGTTATAGTCCTATTCATATTCCTAATGGTTAGGGTAACTAAATAATATCGATTTATTAGTGAAGTTATCTAAAAGGAACATATATTAATAGTTTTAGGGAAATTAGTAAATGTAAGGATTCATTGTATTATGATTAATAATATAATAGTGTTATAATAATAATATTATTGTTAAAGGATGGGTAACTAATAAATATAAATTTATTAGGGAGGCTGTCTAATGGAACCTAAATTTTCTATTTAAATATCTTAAACTAGATAATTAATCCAGTTAAGAAAAAGGATTATCTCATAAAAATAAGAAATCAAGGGAGATATTCAAAGAGGATCAAAAGAATTATGGTTAAAGAAAACTAGAACAAGCTAGGGGAGGAAGGGGAAAAATGACTAGGAAGAGAGGGCAGGTATCCAACAACTATTGATCTTCCAACCATCATCTCTGTTGAGATTGGTTGGCCTTCTTTCAATCTCAATGGCTTCCCTAAATTTTCAGTGATGTAACTGAGCAACTTTAGCAATAACATTGGCCTCTTCAATACAAAAATGATGTTTGGTCTTCTCTGCATGCTTTGCTAGTGCGAGAGACTTGGTTCTCCTATGTTTAAGGTCATCTGCATGCTCATTAATCCTTTTATTAATAGAGCATCTAGTTTCACCAATATATGGGTTCCCATAGGAGCAAGGAATAATATAGACACCCTTCATGTCCTTAGGGTCGATAGGATCATTCATTGATCAGATGGATTTACCAATGGTGTTAAGGGGTCTAAAGGTCAAGGGAAAATTATGTTTCTTAAGAATCCTCGCAATCTTATCAATGGTCCCTTGAAAAAAAGGAAGGTGGACCCCTGTGACTCGCTCTTTGGATTCTTTCTTAACTACTAAATTTTTGGAAGCTTTAAGGAAATCCTTCTGACCTAGGAGTTTACTATAACCATTCTCAACAAAGACATTAAGGATATAGGATTTCTCTTTCTCGAAGCTCTTTTCATCAAAGATCCTTAGGGCACGAGTAGCGAGGGTGTTGAGAACGCCCAACTTCTGAGCCGGGAAATGATAGGAACTGGCATGAAGATATTTCTTTGTATGTGTTTTCTTTCGAAACACTTGGTGGGAGAGGGAACCATCAATGTTCTTTGAAATAAGAATATCAAGGAAAGGGAGGCAACCATCAACTTCCTGTTCCATGGTGAACATAATGGTGGAGGATTGGATGTTGAGATTTTTGAAGAAGAGATCTAACTCCTCTTGGCCATGAAACTAAATGACATTAGTGTCATCTACAAATATTTTCCAAAGCTTAGGAAGGAGACAGGCTGAGGCTAGAGCCTTGGATTCAAAATCTTCCATAAAAATATTAGCAACAACAGGGGATAGGGGTGAGCCCATGGCAACACCACAGGTCTGTTCAAAGAATTTTCCCTCAAAACTGAAAAAAGTGGAAGTGAGACACATGTCCACTAGCCGAGTGGTATCGGGATCCCTTAGGAGGTTGATCACTTCCATGGCCTCCTTTATAGGGATGCAAGTGTAAAGGGAGGCCACATCAAAACTAACAAGAATGTCCCCATTGTCAAGCTTTATGTCCTTGAGCTCTTCAGCAAAGGATGCAGAGTCTTTGACGAAGGACTCTGTACGACCAACTAAGGGTTTAAGCTTTAAGGAAAGGAACTTGGCCAGAAGGTAGGTGGGACCACCAATGGTGTTGACAATGGGCCTTAGGGGGGCCCCCTCCTTGTGAATATTTGGAAGCCCATAGATCCTTGGAGTGATGGGATTGCTCTTAATGAGTTTATGGCACAGGGAACTCACTGAGTAACTGGACTTGATGGTGAGAGCCACAGTCCTAGAAATCTTCTTTAGCGGGTTCTTGGGAAACTTTTTATAGCTTCCACTATTATAAAGATGATCTAACATCTTCTTGTGGTAATCATCTTTGTCAAGAATGACAGTATCCCCTCCTTTGTCAGCTTTTAGAACCACGATATCTTTGTTCTGGTTTAAGGATCTTAGGGCACCAAATTCTTCCTTGCTGAGGTTGCTCTGATGGGGCTTTTCCTTTCTATGGACAACAGTGCAATCCTATCTAATAGTGTCCTTAATGTTATCAAGTAAACCTCTAATCTTGAATTCTATGTCACAAATAATGTCATCTACCAGAACCTTCTTAGGGGCTAGGGCAAAATTCAAACCTTTACCCCAAAGCTTAAAAACAGCAAGGGGAAAGGAGAAACTAAACAAATTGATAACTTTATTATTACGAGAGGGAGGGGGAAGATTAATATTCTTAATGTGACAATTCTTATTAAACATAAGGTTAATGTTTTTGTCAAAATTGTTACAGCTGTTAATAATCGATTTATTATTAATCTTATTGTTATAATTAAGCAATAAATTAGTAATATTATTATCTTTAACAAGAAAATAATAATAACATTAGTAATAATTTTCTTGTTAAAGATAATAATATTACTAATTTATTGCTTAATTATAACAATAAGATTAATAATAAATCGATTATTAATAGCTGTAACAATTTTGACAAAAACATTAACCTTATGTTTAATAAGAATTGTAACATTAAGAATATTATCTTCCCCCTCCCTCTTGTAATAATAAAGTTATCAATTTGTCTAGTTTCTCCTTTCCCCCTGCTGTTTTTAAGCTTTTGTGTAAAGGTTTGAATTTTTCCCTGGACCCTAAGAAGATCCCAGTAGATGACATTATTTGTGACGTAGAATTCAGGATTAAAGGTTTACCTGATAATATTAAGGACACTATTAGATAGGATTGCATTGTTGTCCTTAGAAAGGAAAAGCCCCCTCAGAGCAACCTCAGCAAAGAAGAATTTGGTGCCCTAAGATCCTTAAACCAGAACAAAGATACCGTGGTTTTGAAAGCGTACAAAGGAGGGGCTACTGTCATTCTTGACAAAGAGGATTACCGCAAGAAGATGTTAGATCATCTTTATAATAGTGGAAGCTATAAAAATCTTCCCAAGAACTCGCTAAAGAAGATTTCTAGAACTATGGCTCTCGCCATCAAGTTCAATTTCTCAGTGAGTTCCCTGTGCCATAAACTCATTGACAACAATCCCATCACTCCAAGGATCTATGGGCTTCCAAATATTCACAAGGAGGGGCCCCCCCTAAGACCCATTGTCAACACCATTGGTGGTCTCACCTACCTTCTGGCCAAGTTCCTTGCCTTAAAGCTTAAACCCTTAGTTGGCCATACAAAGTCCTTCGTCAAAGACTCTGCATCCTTTGTTGAAGAGCTCAAGGACATAAAGCTTTACAATGGGGACATTCTTGTTAGTTTTGATATGGTCTCCCTTTACACTTGCATCCCTATAAAGGAGGCCATGGAAGTGATCAACTGCCTAACGGATCCCGATACCACTCGGCTAGTGGAGATCTGTCTCACTTCCACTTTTTTCAGTTTTGAGGGAAAATTCTTTGAACAAACCTATGGTGTTGCCATGCACTCACCCCTATCCCCTGTTGTTACTAATCTTTTTATGGAAGATTTTGAATCCAAGGCTCTAGCCTCAACCCGTCTCCTTACTACACTTTGGAATATCTTCATGCCAGTTCCCATCATTTCCCGGCCCAGAAGTTGGGCGTTATCAACACCCTTGCTACTCATGATTTAAGGATCTCCGATGAAAAGAGCTTCGAGAAAGAGAAATCCCATCTCCTTAATGTCTTTGTTGTGAATGGTTCTAGTAAACTCCTAGGTCAGAAGGCTTTCCTTAAAGCTTCTCAAAGTTTGGTAGTTAAGAAAGAACCCAAAGAGCGATTCCCAGGGGTCCACCTTCCTTTTGTTCAAGGGACCACTGATAAGATTGCGAGGATTCTTAAGAAGCATAATGTTCCCTCGACCTTTATACCCCTTAATACCATTGGTAAATCCCTTTGATCAGTGAAGGATCCTATTGACCCTAAGGACATGAAGGGTGTCTATATTATTCTTTGTTCCTATGGGACCCTCTATATTGGTGAAACTAGACGCTCTATTAATCAAAGGATTAATGAGCATGCAGCTGACCTAAAACATAGGAGAACCAAGTCTTCTGCACTAGCTCAGTTCCATCACCGAAAATTTAGGGAAGACATTGAGATTGAAAGAAGGCCAACCAATCTCAACAGAGATGATGGTTGGAAGATTAGTAGTTGTTGGATACCTGCCCTCTCTTCCTAATCGTTTTTCCCCTTCCTCCCCTAGCTTGTTCTAGTTTTCTTTAACCATAATTCTTTTGATCCTCTTTGAATATCTCCCTTGATTTCTTATTTTTATGAGATAATCCTTTTTCTTAACTGGATTAATTATCTAGTTTAAGATATTTAAATAGCAAATTTAGGTTCCATTAGACAACCTCCGTAATAAATTTATATTTATTAGTTACCCATCCTTTGACAATAATATTATTATTATAACACTTTTTATATTATTAATAATAATACAATGAATCCTTACATCTACTAATTTCCCTAAAACTATTAATATATGTTCCTTTTAGATAACCTCACTAATAAATCGATATTATTTAGTTACCCTAACCATTAGGAATATGAATAGGACTATAACAAGAATTTAATAATAACTAATAGTATATTACTAATAATATATGTTATACATTAGTATAAATATTCCCTTCTCTATGATCTATTATTATAATAATTATATTTATTTTAGTTATTATTAATCCTTACAATTACTAATTTCCATTAATACTTACTCCCATTAAATAACCTTACTATTGTAAGCCGTTAATATTATAAGATTAATACATAACATATACTATACATATAATATAAATTTATTATTTATTAATTTTTCAATTACTAATTGTAAATTTCCCTAGATCTATTATTAAATTCCATTTGGTAACTTTTCCCGTAATATAACACTTGATAGGCGTTGAAATAATTTTTATGTTATTTTATTAATATTATTATAATTTAAACAATTTGAATAGTAAAATCTAGTCGTTTCTTAGTCAATTTTAACCGTTTATCCTATCTGACCTAATATAGCCGTTTTTCAGGCAAACCTAGCCATTGGAAGATATGCTCTCCCTATTTAATATGTAGCCATGATCGGATTCTTAACCTTGTCCTGATGATGTACCACACTCATTGGTTCGAAATGCGTCGACAAATGTATTATCATGTATCTACGCCGAAGAACTTTTCAGAAGCTTGATATGGATCACAGAAGCCTCAATTCAACAATAACTCTGCCTTCTAAAATTTGTCAGAATGCGCCAGAACAAAAGGAAAACTATGCAGATGATGGAATAGACAAAGAGAATTCCATCAGACCTCATAGAAACTCCTCAAAAATCTATTCAGACCCTTAATGACATAACTTGCTCCACTGACCTGGCCATCCCTTGTCAGGGAAATCCACCCTGAAGAAGAATAAAAATGGGGACATGACAATCCTCCCACCCAAGATTTCTTGCCCTCAAGAAATCCAAATTTGTGGACCAATCTAGTGGTCCAACGCAACTGAGACCCAATGCTTGGATCCCATACGAACCACTGGTCCATGTCACACCTCCTAGTTATGGAAACATTATTATATCGTCCAGTACCTAGATCCCATGTCCATCTTTGACTCAACCTGCTACTAGTAGATCCACCTAGGTCCCAATGCCACCAAGAAGGAGCATCAATGCTCCATGGCTCATGCTTTGCTATTTCTTCGGCTGCGAATGCTGCCTCAAGAATTGCGTACCAACTCATTGCTTCTCTCCAATCCAACCCTTGGCATAAACTAAGGCCAGTCTCATCAAGATGATGATGTGCTGAAATATGGATGAGTAGCCATAATATATCATGCTCCCAACTGAAGGATGTAATACCCCAAACCTCTAAGGGCTCCTATAGTATAATGCCTCTCACTGGGGTTGATACTCCATCAAAAGGATACCAACTCATGATCTCTTGCCAATCCATCCTATGGGAAGGATACAATGCATAGGCACCTATATATTTGATAAGTCCCCTATGTTGTACCATGCCCCACTCATTCAAACCGCCTCCTCAATCAGTAATATCCATTGAGAAAACCCTGCTTCTCTCCTTGTGATGGGTACAAGTGGCCAAATTGTGCTACCAGCCCGATTTGTGTACTCTGGGAGAGTATTGCAACTTGAGAGTACTACAACTCTGCCATCTTCCTATGCATCTACGCACACCTCATCAGTGGGTCAGCCCAAATATGGATGTATCACCATCTCCAACAACTCCTGCCACCTACTAGCCCCTTGCAAAACTACCTTGTTAATTTCCAATGGCCAGCCCCAAGGGTTTTTGTTCATCCTCCATCATGGGCTCAATATGAGCCACTAGCTGATTGTCTAACATTGGCTCGTTCCCCACACTGGGTGTGTCATATGTCTCATGCTCCCTATGATGAATCACCAGTCGCTCATTTTCTCCCAGGTCTCTCTCCCTCTTGGGAACAATCAATAGCTCATCATACTCCTCTACCACACACGGATGCACATTTGGGCTACTGACATCAACCTCAAAGGTACCATCGTATGAACCCATGGACTCATCCAAAGAAGAATCCTCACCCTGAAAGTCAGAAGGAATCTCCTCTTGCTCTACCTCTATCATCTCCCAAGCATCACTCAAGCATGAGTGATTAGGTCCCCAAGGTCCCTTGCAAACAAAGCAAAATCCCTTCCTCCTCATCTCATTCTCACTACATGAACCCCCAATCTTGAGATGCTCCTCCCTGGTCAAATTCCTCCTAAACAACCCAATGTTATGCTCAACCAACCTCTCAGCTAGCTCATAAGAAGTAGGTGAGACCAACTGCTCTCTCCTCCAAACAGACAACACTCGAGACTACAACTCCCAAAAATGGCATCATGACTTCTCATACATGAGGAAAAGATGGACTACATGTGTGATATGACTCCATTAAGATGATGTTTCCTAATGTTGAAGAAGCATTAGAACATATGTAGCACCAAATCATCACACTCTAGATCAAATAGGATCTCATAAGTCCTAGTCATGGCCATGTGTCCTAGAATATCAAGCTTCTTCCCAAGGTAGAGCCTGCACTGTTGTCCAAGTCCTAGAAAGTTTCTACTATCAACCTTAAAACTCTCTTCATAACACCATCAGTGTAGGGTGCTACAGGGGTGTTTAGTCTCATGATGTTTTTGAGACAAGATGCAACGGGAAGTCTAACTCCTTCACAAGGTTCCTCCAAAAACTTGGGTTGTATGAGAGCAAGCATAGCTTGTCTTAGAGCCAAAATTAGTTTCTTCCCTTCTAACTAACTCGCATTGGAAAGGAGAGCATCTAGTTCATCAAGTTTGAAGAGAATTCTCCATGTGACCTTCATGTGCTTCAAATTTGTCCCAAGAGAAAAAATCGTGTGTCTTATTTCCTACCCCTTTTGCATTTCCTTTGGTTGTTCTCTCTGAAGAATGGCATAAACCCCTCTTGATAAAGGTCTGTTGTCTTGCTTGGGTTTCTGGTCCAATGATGCATGGTGGTTCAAGGAACTCATTTATGTGATGTTCAATCTTCTCAATTTATTCATGAGTGTTGTGTGTTGAAAATAGCAACAAGAAATGCTAAAAATAGCATTGCTATAGATAGCATTTCAAGATATATTCCAATTTTTATTTCTCCTTGAATTAAAATTCGAATTTAGTCTCACCAACTATTTGAAAAATAATTAATTAACTTATCTTGAGTTAATTAGTTGGAGAAATTCAAACATGAAGTCTTTATGAAGACATGCAACAGTTATCCCTTTGATTGAGGAATTTATCCCTTAATTAAGGATATAAGAGTGAGTTGCAATTAGTTAGCTCAGTTAACTGAGTTATGTCCAGTTAAATTAGTTCCAAATAGTTTGAGGAACTAATTGTGAGTTCATTCAGTTAATGCATGCATGCATGCAACTAGTGTACTCCATATAACTGAGGATTCTCTCATAAATAACTCATGCATGTCAGTTCAGACAAAGACCCAGTTGAGATTAAAGACAAGGACATTGTACTATCAGTTTGAGGAATTTTCCTATAAAGGAAACTCATCGATGTATAAGGAACAAGGTTCCTTGAGGATTGTGCAGTTTTACATTGTGTAAGAGCATTGTTCCACTTGGTTGAAGGTGAATCATCCTAGAGGAATAGCACAAGGAAATAGGAGGCTTGGAGGGCAGAGGAGAAGGTTTGTGAGAAGCCTTGTTTTCCTATGAGCAGCAATGAGGGATTACACTGAGGGCTGGATAGCTGTGAGAGCTAAAGCTTTGTGTAATCCTGAGATATTTCCACCTTGTATGATAATATAGATAGCGGGGTTTTTAGCTAAGGCTTTCCCCAGATTATTCTTCTGCGTTTCATGTGCGATTGCTTCTTCGTCTCCGTTATAGTGTTTTGTTTGATCTTTCTCAAATCGATTAAGCTTCCGCAAGTTTGATAGTAGAAGTAGATTAAGTATTTTGCTTTAGTACATTGCATAATCAGATTAATCTATAGTGAGAATTTCTACATGGTATCAGAGAAAAGGTGATCAGAGCTATGAACAACATTTTGAGAAGGGAAAAGTTCGAAGTTTGAAGTTCTTGATTGCAGGTACAAATTCGATTTCTTATCACATCTCAAAGTTCACCAATGGCGTTCAATGGCTTGAGACTCGAGTATGCCCTGGATGGCAGCTCGAGTTACATAGCATGGAAGGATCGCATGGAAGCGGTATCAGAAGACAATGGTTTGAAGGATTTCATTGATCAAGAAGTCCCCAAGCCAGCAACAGCCAATGCCCAAGAATTGGCAGAATGGAAGAAGTGTGTGGTGAGAACGAGGAGGATTCTTCTAGAGGGAGTTTGAGACCATATTGTCTTGAGTCTCCATGGGAAGGAGACTTCGTTTTCAATGTGGAAGACATTTAAGGACCTATATCAGAACAATAGTGACTAGAGGAAACTGGTGCTGAAGGACAAGCTTCGGAAAATCAAGTGTGAAAAGGGCGACACTATTTCTACATAACTGAACAAGCTCACCACCTACAAAGATGAGCTTGGAAGTGTAGGAATAACGACATCCGATGATGATATGGTGAGTCTTTCTCTCCTCGGTCTTCCTAAGAGCTGGCATAGCTACTAGGAGTCAGTGAATGAAAGAGAGAAACTACCATATTGGGAATGACTATGGTCGAATCTCATGCAGGAGGAGAACAGGAGGAGCACAAGAGATGGTTCTTCATCCAAGGAGGATGAAGAAAATTAGGCCTTAGCGAGTAAGGCAAGGAAAGGGAAGCAGAAGGATTCTCATCCCAAATCGAGTTCTCATGGAGGGAAGAAGGGTGACAAATCGAAAGTGAGATGCTTTAATTGTCACGAAATGGGTCATTATGCAACTAATTTCCCATTGAAGAAGTCCAAGAAGGGATCCTTGTCAAGATCTGAAGGTGTGGCATTGGCCTCTCAGTTCGAGATGGACTTCACCCTCATCGCATGCATGGTTTCATCGATGATGGGTTGTGGTTGGTTTCTTGATAGTGGAGCCTCATTCCACATGACCGATGATAAAAGTTTATTCAGTACCTTGGAGGAGAAATACCTCAAGATACTCATAGAGATGGGTGATGATGAAAGGTATATTGTTTCAGGAGTGGGCATGGTTGATTTTCAAAGGGATCATGGAGATTCTATCACCTTGACAGATGTGAAGTATGTTCCTGAACTGAAGAAGAACTTGGTATCGATTGCGATGTTGGAGGACAAAGGCTGCGATGTTGTCTTTAGTAAGGGAAAGATTTCCCTTAAACACATCACCACGGGATAGGTGAAATAGATCGGTTCACGGGTACAAAACCTATATGCTCTTGAGGTTCAAGATGCATGCAAAGCCTTGAGGAGCAAGGCCAATATTAGAGACTTGGTGGTTGAGAGGGAGAGTAAATTACCTCTCAACATGCAGTCCTAGAAGAAGTCTCAGCATTGAGGAGCCAAATTGGAGGAAGTTGCAGAGGATCACTGTACCATACCTCCAGGTGTGAGGTGGGGTGATGTGAAGTGATAGTCCCATGAAGGTTGAAATAGGGGTAGGATCCTTGAGGTACCCAACCTCTTTGATTCGACCTTGCTATGGGAGCCCTGACGAGGAGTAGTAGGATTGGCTGAGTGGGTAGAGACAGATGCGGATGGAGCGGAAGAGGGAGCTTCAGCATTAGAGGGTGTTTCTAGCCCAACAGGGAGGTCAGTTGGGAGATCAATTACTTACTTCTTAGTAACTGAGTTGCAGTGCAACATTGGGCAACATGAAGCAACATGATGAGAGGAGGTGCAATGTGGATGCAACACTGGGAGATAGGACCAGCAACAACACAGATGCAACAAGTAGAATTAGTGTGATTGATGCAGTCAAAGATCAAAGTGATAGAGGCTAGAGAAGTCAGATACTGAAGAGCACAAAGGTCCAAAGTTTTTAGTCGACAGAGGCAATAACAGTTAGAGACTTTGATGACAGAGGCATCATTCTGATTCAGGTTGGATATTTTTTTTTTGTTTATGGAGTTGCTGGAGCAACAACACTAGATAAAAGTGTTGCATGCTAAACATTCCAAAGGTTCGGGATCGGGATCAAGTTGAATTCCTTTCTTGTTGAGAGGGAGTGTTGAAAATAGCAACTAGAAATTCTAAAAATAACATTGCTCTAGATAGAATTTTAGGATATATTCCAATTTTAATTTGTCCTTGAATTAAAATTGAGAATTAAAATTCGAATTTAGTCTCACCAGCTATTTGAAAAATAATTAATTAATTCATCTTGAGTTAATTAGTTAGATAAATTCAAACATCAAGTCTTTGTGAAGACATGCAACAGTCATCCCTTTGATTGAGGAAGTTATCCCTTAATTAAGGAGATAAGAGTGAGTTGTATTTGAGTTGTAATTAGTTAGCTCAGTTAACTGAGTAATGTCTAGTTAAATTAGTTCCAAACAGTTTGAGGAACTAATTGTGAGTTCAATCAGTTAATGCAAGCATGCATGCAACTAGTGTACTCTAGATAACTGAGGATTCTCTCATAAATAACTTGTGCATGTCAGTTCAGACAAATATCCAGTTGAGATTAAAGACAAGGACATTGTACTATCAGTTGGAGGAATTTTCCTATAAAGGAAACTCATCCATGCAGAAGGAGCAAGGTTCCTTGAGGATTGCGTAGTTTTACAGTGTGTAAGAGTAGTGTTCCACTTGGTTGAAGGTGAATCATCCCAGAGGAACAGTGCAAGGAAATAAGAGGCTTGGAGGGAAGAGGAGAAGGTTTGTGAGAAGCTTTGTTTGCCTATGAGTAGTAATGAGGGATTGTACTGAGAGCTAGATAGTTGTGAGAGCTAAAGCTTTGTGTAATCCTAAGATATTTCCACCTTGTATGATAATACAAATAGCGGTATTTTTAGCCGAGGCTTTCCCCAGAGTATTCTTCTGTGTTTCATGTGCGATTGATTCTTCTTCTCTGGTATATGTGTTCTATTTGATCTTGCTCAAATCGATTAAGTGTCCGCAAGTTTGATAGTAGAAGTAGATTTTCTTTAGTACATTGCATAATCAGATTAATCTATAGTGAGAATTTCTACATTGTGAGCCTCTCTATGGTTTAGTTTAATGAGGATAAGAACAAATGAGGTCACTATTTTATGAGTTTAATGCATTTTTTATGTGGTATTCAGTCAAACTTGTCATGGTTATACTGTTGCAGGCGAAATATTTTTATTGAGGCTAATCACAAGCATACATTGACACCTAAATGGAATACCCAGATATCTTAATTTCTAATCTCAGGAAGTTAACACCGCCACTCATAAAACCTTACATCAGTGAACAAGACATTGTGTTTTCTTTATCATATTAATAAATATAAAAAACAGAAAATATAAGATGGAACCTGGTGTTGAATAGCAGCCAAATGTGCCTTCAAAAGTGTGACGAGATATATGAGTTGTTACTTGACTGCAAGTAGATCCGATCTCACTGGAAAAGCTTCTACAGGTATCATAAAATTTATATGAGCCACTACAGGTTTGCAGTTAAATCTGGCCTTACTAGCTAAGCTGCTACAGATATTAAGAGATCATTTCCAGTTCTAAAATATGAATAGGTTGTAGTTTGATTCCCCGGCTTGGTATCACGATCCACCACTAAGAGAAAATAAGTTGGCACCCTCGATCCATCAAAGATGCATTGAAATGTTGTCCCCAACTGTTAATGTGACTGCCTCTGTGACATCCTTCTTGTCTTCGACAGAGAGAATTTGCTGGAGAAATGGAAGAGATATAATAAGTTTGGGAGTAAGATGGATGCCAATAGAAAATATTTTATATCTCAAGTATGAACTTCTTAGAGAAACATTCCAATACTAATTTGGGTCAAATACTTCCCATATATCAGACTTTAAGCCAAAGCCAAAATATTGTGATACGTCCAACCCATAATATCATAACCAACTTATATGTATGCTTCCCAGAAGTGTTTGTGACTCATTCAACTAACCCAAAATGGTTGAATCAGTGTTAAAGACCACCTTGATTGCAAGGAAAAAAAGAGAGGTCCACACAAATACGATAGCCACTCTCTTCTCAAATTTGTCCTCATCTTTAATACACCCTTCATTCAACAGACAAGAGGTTTATGACATGTGTATGATAATTCATAACCTCTAGCAGCAATATACACTCAACAAACACCGAAAGGCTCTTGGCCTAGAGAAATTGTTGCAGCCTTCAAGTAAATCAAAGGTTGGAATAATTTGATTCCCTTTGGAATTAATTCCGATCTTCGAATTTCAATGCGGCCCTGGAAATGAAAAATTGTCCATAATCTGTGACGGATCATTCATTGGAGAGGAAATGTGGCACTGGAAAATAAAAACTCGCCCAACAAGTTGGAAGATGACTTGGGCTTGAAATTTGTTACAAATCAAGAATTAGACCCTCACAGCCCGCTAAATCAATTGTTATCCTCCTATGAATGAAGACACAACACTTTACACCGCATTCACAACTTGTCTCGAAAAAACAATGACTCCTGCAAAGTAATTATCGGTTTCTGAAACATTGTTGTTGATGCCCTCGCCCATTTTTTTTCCAACAACAGTCGGTTATTTCAATATTGAACTCGATTTAATAAAATTGTCAGGCTCCTACAAAATAAAAGATTCAACGCCCTTTCCCCTTACATGATTTTTGAATTCTTCGCCCACTAGGTAAATTGGTCTCGGGCTCACAGTGATGTTTCTGGCTTCTTGGTGGCTCGAGGACTTCAACCTTTATAATTGTGAATCACTCTTCTAGATTTCGGGTGAATTCAACTGATGACTTCTATGCTCCACTTGAGATAGTTCTTCGATCCTCGCCACACATTTTAATGCAACCCCTTGGCAAATAATAATTGGTCCCTGATATAGTTTTGTTATCGGCCTCTCTCAATAATTTGGACGGCTCCAAATTAATTTATCCCTTCAAAAAAAACCATGGCGTTGACCCTTTCCACTGATATAATTTTGTTATCATCCTCTCTTAATAATTTGGATGGTTCCAAATTAATTTCTCCCTTTAAAAAAAAACAACAGCGTCGACCCTTTCCACTTAAGACATTCTCGGCTCAGGTATGAGGAATGCGACTCACATATGCATAATGTGGCTCGATAGTTTCACTTAAGGAAATGATTAGGCCAAATAAATTTGTCGAATATGATAATTTCACCATAAATAATAGCGTACAACTCTCTTGAGAAAAATAAGATTGTAGAATGATTACTAAGCAGACTACAAACCCTCAGAAAATTTGTCTAGCATTTTGCGAAAAAGATTTTGTAGAATAGCCAATGTTGTTATATACCTAGGGGGGATACCTAAGGGGGACAATATTATAGATCTGATATGAAAATATAAGATAATGCAAATAAACCCAGAAATAATATGAAATGATTCTTTATTGATCAAAACCCTTAAGGTAGGGCAACACCATACATTCACTCCTTAAGGAGAACACTCCACAAGCCATATGCTTGTACATACAATATTCCTTGACACAATATTTCTTCACGTGGAGTCTCTAGCCTCTATATAGGCCTCATACATACAATACCATGGATCATTACCATGGTTCCCTCATACCATCGACTAATACCATGGCCCATTACATTATTACTAACTACTTGTGGTTCCTTACATGATATGGGTTAACCACCTTATTTATTACTATGGCCCATCCCATTATTACATTATTACCTTGGGTACCTCCCTTGGTACCCCCATATTATCCCCCCTAAGTATATAACATTCCACCCTCCTTAGCATGTTTCATCCCCGAAACATGGGAAGAACATAAATAATAAGATCTACTCAAAAGTAGTCCACTAGTACCATGCACATGCATCTAGCCATCTAAGAGAAAGGTGAACCCTCGGTCTCGCTGGTGCATCGCTCGCTTGAGATGGAATTTGACTGTGGTAGCTCTTCTATGCAGATGTGTAGTAGGTGGATCTTCGCTCCTCTCGATCTGCCCTACAGGGGTTGTTGTCCGTGTGGCTAATTGGTTGCCATCTTGATGGTTGTTTTCTTGCGGGGTGATGTGGGTGATGATATGTTGAAGCCTTAACCCACTGTGTCTTTTTCTTTAATTCACCCTGCTGTGGTGCCTATTGTGGTGTCTTCTTTTCCAATATGACTTCAACCACTGAGCCCTCCTCTGATGTATCAACACCTGTAACATTTTCTGCTTTAGCCTCTGTTTGTGTTTGATTGTCTATCATCACTGGCTCATCATCTAATATGTCATACCCTGGAACATCTTCTGCTTCAGCCTCCTTGGACTCTACCTGTTTTTTAATGGAAATATCCTGTAATGAATTTTCTTCTTTTTATACCAGAGCTTCAGAAATTTCTTCTGTACATTAATGTTGATAGTACCTACTGATTCCATCCAAGGGTATCCCAAAACAAAATCTATGTTATCCATATCTGAAGCATAAAATTCACTATGCAACACATACTTATCCATAGAAATCTTAAAATCCTTGTTGTAGATCTAACCCGGAAATATTATAGATTTGATATGAAAATATAAGATAATGCAAATAAACCCAGAAATAATATGAAATGGTTCTTTATTGATCAACCCTTAAGGTAGGGTAACACCATACATTCACTCCTTAAGGAAGGAGAACACTCCACGAGCCATGTGCTTGTTCATACAATATTCATTGACAATATTTCTTGACATCCTCCATGTGGAGTCTCTAGCCTCTATATAGGCCTCATACATGAAATACCATGGATCATTACCATGGTTGCCATATACCATCCACTAATACCATGGGCCCATTACATTATTAATAACTACTTGTGGTCCCTTACATGATATGGGTTAACCACCTTATTTATTACTATGGCCCATCCCATTATTACGTTATTACCTTGGGTACCTCCCATGGTACCCCATATTATCCCCCCTAGGTATATAACAAGGATGCAGATATTTTGACATAGGCATTGTCCATATGTAAATTCGAGTTTCATAGAGGTAGGATCAGGGTAGAAAATAATCCCTTTCTTGTTGAGAGGGAGTGTTGAAAATGCAACAAGAAAATCCTAATTTAATTTTGTCCTTGAATTAAATTAGGAATAAAATTATAATTCTACATCACATGACAACTTGTATTAGTTAACTAAGTTAATTTGACTTAGTTGGCTCATTTAATTCAAGTTGAGGGTTTAACTTAAGTCATGTAGAGTGTATCCTACGTTACAGGATCCCTGGTTGAGTTTATTTTGAGTTGTAATTATTTAATCCAGTTTAAATGAGTTAAATTCAGTTAAACTAGTTCCAATTGTTGGAGGAATTAGTGGGAGGTCTAGGAGTGGGGTGCTCCCTACAATGACCAACTAGTTAACTAATGATTCACTCATAATTAACTCACGCATGTTAGATCTGAGAGTTACCCAATTGAGATTAGAGTTCAAGGATAATGTACTATCAGTTTCATAATCATTCGAATTGTACAAGTGGTGCATGCAGGCAAAGGAAGGCCTATGATGGGTTGCACAATGCCTTTGAGGAATTTCCCTAATTAATAGGGGGCTAGTTCCCAAGGAAACAATGCAAGGAGATAAGGACTTGGGAAAGAAGAAAATTGGTTAAGTATTGGCATGGGCTTATCTAGGAAGTTGCAAGACAGATAGAGATAGTGTAGAGATTGCTCGAGCTTGAGCAAAACATTGTAATCTTCTCATATTTTCTGACTAATGCAATATACAAGTAGCAGGGTTTTTTTAGCTAGGATTTCCCTAGGAAATAATTGTTTAATGTGTTGATTTAATTCTTTCTCTTATATGCTTCGTGATTTCATGATCATTTAATTATTTCTGCTGATGAGTATAGTAGATTCAAGTCTATTGTTTTAGTAAATTATAATTAGCATTTTGAATCTACAGGGAATTTCTACACAAATGTGGCTCATCATCAGGACTAATATAATATGATGAACTACATATGATGGTTCAAAATGTCGATAAACAAAAAACCTTATGCGATGGATCCAAAAGCATTTCAACATAATTCATGTCACAAAAGTATAAATCCCAAATCATAGAATATAAATCTAGTTTTTTGAATTTATTCTATGTAGGTTTTAACCCCGTACAGAAATTACCTACATACGAATTCTAAATCACAGGAAAAAATAAAAATGCGAGAGCATAACACATAAAACACATATACACAGAGATTT
>APFE030400534.1:29007-101413 GCA_000404065.3 Pinus taeda | reverse complement strand
GTGCCACATCCGTAGCTCGAACTGAAGTGCTCCAAGAGAATAAGATAATGTTTATAGTCCAAATATTATTAAGAGCTAATAATATTCGACTATTCTATTTTTAGCCTGCCAGTCTAAAAATAGACTCCGCCCATATGTCTAAAAATAGAAGTCCATATATTTTTACCAACTTGACCAATCATCCACAAATAGAATCTTGCAACTCATAGACCATGATCCATATGTCTAAAAATAGACTTTGCGCCAAAAATAGCCTGCTGGACCACTTAGTGAAGGCGACTTCTTTCCACTAAGCTCCATCATCTTGTTGCATTCTCAACACTCCCTCTCAACAAGATATGGATTATCTACAACCCCTATCCTGTAACTCTGGAATGTTCTGCATATAACACATCTATCCGGTCTACTTGCTCCAACAACACTTGGAACAAAAACACTCCCAATTGACCACTCTATTGGGCTAGGAACATACTCTGATGTTGAAGCTATACCTGCTGCTGACAAGTGCTCCCTCTATGATATCTACGCTACTACAACATCTCCATGCATCTTGCACCATTGCACACCTCTCTGTGCCACCTAGCACTGTGCAAAACACTTGTGCCTCTCACATTGTTGCAGCCTGCTAGCTATGCGTTGTCCTGGGATTCCCTGCATTGTCGCTCTCTCTGTCGCTCCATCCACATCTGTTTCTACCCAAATAGTCAGTTCCTGCTACTCCACATTAGGGCTCCTGTAGCAAGGTCTCATCCAAGAGGTTGGGTACCTCGGATCCTGCCCCTCCTCCTTGGGACTATCAATCCACATCACCCCACCTCCTACCTGGAGGTATGGCTGCATGTGATCCCTCAGCCCACCTGGCTTGAAGTTTCCCCCTACTGGAGGTCTCTGCATGAGTAGATATCTCTACTCGATCCCCACTTAGCTCCCCCTGTTGTGGCTGCTCCACAATCTCCTGAAGTTGTTGCACCAATCGTGGCTCCTCCACCATTGTCTGAGACTTCTTCTGGCTCTGTATGTTGAGAGGTAATATACCCTCCCTCTCAACCACCAAGTCTCCATCAGTTGCTTGCGACTCAAGGCTTTGCATGCATCTTGAACCTCAAGAGCATATAGTTTCTAGACCTGTGAACCAATCTGCTTCACCTGTCTAGTAATGATGTGTCTAAGGAAAACCTTTCCCTCTCTGAAGACTACATCATAGCCTCTGTCTTCCAGCATCACGATCGACACCAAGTTTCTCTTCAGTCCTGGTACATACTTGACATCGGTCAAGGTAAGGTGAGCTCCATGCTCCCTCTGAAAAATAACCGTGCCTACACCTGAGACACTATACTTCTCATCATTACCCATCCCTATGAGTATCTGGAGATCTTTCTCCTCCAAAGTACTGAACAAACTTTTGTCACCGGTCATGTGGAAAGAAGCTCCACTGTCAAGAAACCAACCACTTCCCATCATGGATGAAACCATGCATGCGAAGAGTGTGAAATCCAACTCAAACTGTGAAGCAAGTGCCTCACCTTCAGATCCTTCCTCGGATCCCTTCTTGGACTTCTTCTTTGGGCAATTAGTAGCATAATGGCCCAACTCATGACAACGAAAGCATCTCACCTTCGACTTGTCAACCTTCTTCCCATCATTGGAGGAACTGGATTCGAAAAGAGAAACCTTACCCTTCCCCTTCTTCGCCTTACTCGCTAAGGCATAGTTCTCCTCATCATGCATAGATGAAGAACTGTCTCTGGTGCTCCGCCTGATCTCCTCCTGTACAAGATATGACCATAGTCTTTCCCATCCTGGCAACTTCTCCCGACCATTGACAGAGTCCTGATAGGAATGCCAACTCTTCAGAAGACCAAGGAGAGCCAATATCACCAAGTCCTCATCATCGACAGTCCCACACTTCCCAGCTCATCTCGACACTGAGTGAACTTTGTGAGATACTTGGGAATACTGTCACCCTTCTCACATTTGATGTTTCTGAGTTTTATCCTTGACCGCCATTCCACTAGCTCAAAACTCAACCGCTTCTGATCTAAAATTCGTGAGAACGGAGTATTTCTTGTACAGAGATCGACTGTATGGACATTCACCGGATATCTCACCTTCCAAAAGAAGGATGAATCCAGAGGCTACCTGGCCCGATTACAGACTCTGCCTGAAGAAATAAAACGTAGTCACTTCCTGAATAATAGATCTAATGATCAATCCTCGCTTTGATATCCTGTAGAAATCTCTTCTACAAATCAACCAGCTCTGATACCATGTAGAAATTTTGAATAATTTAACACATATTCAACAGAGATTACCCTGATCATGTACTATTGCGGAAACACCATACATAAGCTCCTCTACGTTGATCATCAATATAGCAGCATCAATAACAATAAAACATCAAGAGCATTCACACATTAACACAGTATGTATCCCGGGGAAAGCATCTCGCTAAAAACCCCAACTATCTGTATATTTATGATTGAGTCATGTAACATTACACAGCATAATACTTCTCACAAGTATCTCCACCTCTGTTACACACAATACAACTCAGATCTGATCTCCAAATCTCTTCCACTGCTTGCCTGCCTCAACTGCTCAATACCTGCTCAAGAACTGATGATAATTCCAAGGTAGCCACGTCTTTCCTTGGCTAAATCATGTGAGAACAAGCTAAAATGTGGGAAAACTCATTGGCATACTCAATCCCCTGATTGGTGCAAGATCTGGTGCACAACTATAGTCACAACTGATAGCAATCTGATTCTCTAACACCTGTCCCTGCTGAACTGAACATGCACTGACATGCAACTGAGTTAACTGATGTATTCATTAGTTGTATTATGAGTTAATAACTTGTGAATTAATTAATAACTAATTAACCCAACTCATCTCTAGTCTATTTTCCAGTTAGACTAAATACAACCAGTTTAACAAAGCTAAACTGAACACAACTCCATCAACTGCACCTCCAGTCCACTAAACTCAACTCACTTGAGTTCTAACTGAAGTCCTGCATGCAAATATTAGTCATCCCATAGGTAACCACGTATTTCCTTCTGGGATCTGCATGTACCACATCCGTAGCTCATCCTGAAGTGCTCCAAGAGAATAAGACAAAGTTTATAGTCTAAATATTATTATGAGCTAATAATATTTGACTGTTCTATATTTAGACTGAGCAGTCACTCCGCTGTGATCTAAAAATAGAAGTCCATCTATTTTTCCCAACTTGATCAATCATCCATAAACAACAACCTGCAATCCATAGACATGATCCATATGTCTAAAAATAGACATAGTCTAAAAATAGACTTGCGCCAAAAATAGCCTGCGGGCCCACTTAGTGAAGGCGACTCCTTTCCACTAAGCTCCATCATCTTGTTGCATTCTCAACAAGCATTTCTTGTTGCACACTTTTCAACAGGCATAGCTACTAGGACTTAGTGAATGGAAGAGAGAAACTTCCAGATTGGGAACGGCTGTGGTCAGATTTGATGCAGGAGGAGATCGGGAGAAGCACCAGAGATGGTTCTTCATCCAAGGAGGATGAAGAAAATCTAACCTTAGCTAGTAAGGCAAGGAAAGGGGAGGAGAATGATTCTCATTCCAAATCAAGTTCTTCCCATGGAGGGAAGAAGATTGACAAATCAAAAGTGAGATGCTTTAATTGTCATGAGGTGGGCCATTATGCAACTAATTATCCATTGAAGAAATCCAAGAAGGGATCCTTGGAAGGATTTGAAGGTGAGGCATTGGCCTCTTAGTTCGAATTGGATTTTACCCTCATCACATGCATGGTTCAATCGAAGATGGGTTGTAGTTGGTTTCTTGATAGTGGAGCCTCATTCCACATGATTGAAGATAAGAGTTTTTTCAACACCTTGGAGGAGAAAGAGCTCTAGATGCGCATAGAGATGCGAAATGATGAAAAGTATAGTGTTTCAGGAGTGGGCACAGTTTATTTTCAGAGGGATCATGGAGCTCTCATTACCTTGACAGATGTGAAGTATGTGCCAGGACTGAAGAAGAACTTGGTATCGATCGCGAATTTGGAGGACAAAGGCTACGATGTTGTCTTTAGTAAGGGAAAGGTTTTCCTTAGACACATCGCCACGAGATAGGTGAAGCAGATCGGTTCACAAGTCAAGAACCTGTATTCTCTTGAGGTTCAAGATGCATGTAAAGCCTTGAGGAGCAAGGAAACTATTAGAGACTTGGTGGTTGAGAGGGAGAGTACATTGCCTCTCAACATGCAGCACTAGAAGAAGTCTCAGACAATTGTGGAGGAGCCACAATTGGTGAAGCAGCTTCAGGAGGTTGTGGAGTAACCACAATTGTAGAAGCCGAGAGGAGACCGAGTAGAGGCATCTACTCATGCAGAGACCTCTAGTAGGGGGAAATTTCGAGCCAAGTGGGCAGAGAGATCACATGCAGCCATACCTCCAGGTGTGAGGTGGGGCAATGCGAAGTGATAGTCCCAAGAAGGTTGAAATAGGGGCAGGATCCTTGAGGTACCCAACCTCTTTGATTAGACCTTGCTACGGGAGCCCCGAGGAGGAGTAGCAGGACTGTCTGAGTGGGTAGAGATAGATGCAGATGGAGCAATAGAGGGAGCTTCAGCATCAGAGGGTGTTTCTAGCCCAACAGGGAGGTCAGTTGGGAGATCAGTTACTTACTTCTTAGTAACCGAGTTACAGTGCAGGAGTGGGGAAAACGATGCAACATTACGAGTGGAGGTGTAGTGCGGATGCATGCTGGGAGATAGGACCAACAACATCATGGATACATAAGGAGAAATCAGTGTGATTGATGTAGCCAGAGATCAAAGTGATAGAGGCTAGAGTATTCAGATATTGGAGTGCATAGAGGTGCAGAGTTTTCAGTCGACAGAGGCAATAGTGGTCAGAGACTTTGATGACAGAGGCATCATTCTTATTTAGGTTGGATATTTTTTTTGTTTTTGAGTTGGTTGAGCAACAACACTAGTGAGAAGTGTTGCATGCAGAACATTCCAAAGGTTCAGGATCGGGATCAAGTTGAATTCCTTTCTTGTTGAGAGGGAGTGTTGAAAATAGAAACAAGAAATGCTAAAAATAGCATTGCTATAAATAGCATTTCAGAATATACTCGAACTCTATTGGAAATAGAAAAAAATAGAAATGCTAAAAATAGCAGTGCTATAAATAGCATTTCGGGATATATTCCAATTTTGATTTGTCCTTGAATCAAAATTGAGAATTAAAATTCGAATTTAGTATCACTAGCTGTTTGAAAAATAATTAATTAATTCATCTTGAGTTAATTAGTTGGAAAAAATCAAACATGAAGTCTTTGTGAAGACATGCAACAGTTATCACTTTGATTGAGGAAGTTATCCCTTAATTAAGGAGACAATGATGCATTGTATTTGAGTTGTAATTAGTTAGCTCAGTTAACTGAGTTAAGTCCAATTAAATCAGTTCCAAATAGTTTGTGGAACTAATTGTGAGTTCAGTCAGTTAATGCATGCATGCATGCATGCAACTAGTGTTCTCCAGATAACTGAATATTCTCTCATAAATAACCAATGCATGTCAGTTCAGAGAAAGACCCAGTTGAGAATTAAGATAGGCACATTGTACTATCAGTTGGAGGAATTTTCCTATAAAGGAAACTCATCCATGTAGAAGGAATTCACTCCTTCAGGATTGCGCATTTACTACAGAGGTCTGAGCAGTGTGTGAGGTGAGAATCACACATGTGGCAGCTGGAGGACCCAGGAGAAAGTGCACAAGGAAATAGGAGGCTTGAAGGACTAAAGGAAGGCATATGTGTTGTCTATTCTATCTATGAGTAGAAGTGAGGGATTGTATTGAGAGTTGGATTGCTTGAGATCTAAAGCTTTGTGTAATCCTGAGATATTTCCACTTGTATGATAATACAAATAGCGGGGTTTTTAGCTGAGGCTTTCCCCTGAGTATTTTTTGTGTTTCATGTGCATTGATTCTTCTTCTTCTTGTTATATGTGTTCAGCTTAGATTTAACTAGATCTTTAAGCTTCCACAAGTTTGATAGTAGAAGTAGATTATAGTATTTTGCTTTGGTATATTGCACTATCGAGTTAATCTACTGTTAGATTTTCTACATAGGTCTCGGAGGTGATTTGTAGAGAATTGGAAAGAATTTCTACATGGTATCAGAGATAGTTGATCTATAGATAAATTTCTACAGAGAATGTATGTGATCCATCAACAGTGAAAGTGGAAAGAGTATCTTCCACTGGTAGAGTTCGCATACAACAATGGGTATTAGGAATCCTTGAGGATGAGCCCTTTTGACGCATTTTATGGGTGGAGTTGTAACACTCCCATCAGTTGGAGTAATCTAATTAACATGGTATTGATTGGACCAGATATGTTGGCAGGCATGGAATGGGAAATGCAGGTGATTAAGAAGAATCTAAAGGCATCACATGGTAGGAAAAACATATATGAAAATAGGAACATGTTGTTCAAGGAATTCCAAGTTGGGGAATAGGTGTATTTACACATCAAACAGAAGAAGAGCTCCTTGCGGATTGTATCATGTGCCAAGTTGACACCACGGTTTTGTGAACCCTTCAGCATTATTGAGAGGATTGGGCCAGTAGCCTATCGAATTGCACTGCCTCCAATAGTGAAAGTCCATGATGTTTTCCATGTGTAATTTCTTAATAAGTATGTTAAAGATGTTGGTCATGTGATTGACTAGTTTGTATTACAGGTGGAACTAGATGGAGAATTACAACGGGAGCCTTAGTTTATATTGCAGAAAAAGGTGCTCATGCTTCGGAACCGAGAAATCAAGTTAAAGTACAATGGAAGCACTTTGGGCCTGATGAAGCTACATGGGAGATGGAAAATCAGATGCGGGCTATGTATCCTTCCTTATTTACCAATTGAGGCAAAGAAGTTTTGGCTTGGTGTTTTGGTGTGATTATGGTATATGCTTTGGTATATGTTTTGATATATGTTTGGTGATGTTGATGTTGGTTTATGTATAGCGGATTGCCTAGCCTTGTCATTTTTTGGATAGCCATGGTGATTGTGGGTTACTTTCATTGTCTTTTTTTTTGTTGGTTCTCATGTTTTCTTAGCTTGGGTTGAATTACTAGACCTGGAGCCCTAGTTGGAAAAATGCTCTGGAAGCCCTGTAACAGATTTGATTGAGTTACTAGTCCTGGAATCCTTGGTTGGACAAACACTTTGGAAGCCCTGAATAAACTATGGGTTGAGTTACTAGTCTTGGAAGCCTTGGTTGGACAAACACTCTAGAAGCCATAGAAGGCTTGGAAGGAGAACAATCTGATGATTATTTTATGATGTCCAACTGTGAGGTGGAATCACTGCTTGATGGGTTGAGGTGGATGGCCTTTGGAAGCCTTGGATGAGTTTTGATTGATGTGTTCTATGAGATCCCACATTCATGCTTGGAATATGGCACGGTGGTGAATGGTTGAAGAGATATTTGGCTCAGCCATTCTACAGTTAGGTGAAACCTGGAAGTCCCATCCCCGATTTGGAAATTGCATCATTAATGAAATGTTATTTCTCCTTGTATTTCTATGAGAATTTTTATGGATTATATGTGTCAATATGGTTTTACTTTCATGAGTATTTCTACTGATATTATGTTGGTTATATATGTGTTTTATGATAGCATCCAGGTATGGATTTCATTATGTTGTTACTTGTAATTGAATGATCAATGTAACTAAGATCTAATGGATGGAATGCCAGTTGATGTGTTGAGGTGCCTATGGTTCTTAGCGATTCTTAGCTAAGTATGAGAACCCTATTCTCAGAACTATTATTTACACCTGTATATTACATATTCATTATATGCTTGACAAAATGTCTGTCATGGCTAGTAGGGGTCCAGTCAAGGTCTTAAACAAGTATTTGCTTAAGTACGGTCATTTCCATGTTATTTTACTAATCTGAAGAGATGGTTCAATTATGGGCAGTGACCTAGGCTTTGGGCTTGAAAAAGTGGCTGAAATGCTGAAGTCACTTGCACAACGCTGACAAATTTGGTCTGTGAGAGTGGCTTTGGGTTTCCACTCACCCTCATGCCTATAGCATGAGAGTGACTGAGGCTTAAGTTACCCAAAATTTCAGTGGGTCCCCAAGGAAAGTTGTCTAAAGTATTGATTGGTTCTTGAGGGTCCTGTAACTGATGATTAATGTTTGTATGGTGTGCTTATGTTGGTTCCACTTCCTTAACATGACTTATGAGGTCAAGTCATATCATAG
Organism: Pinus taeda; assembly: GCA_000404065.3. Lineage (NCBI taxonomy): Eukaryota > Viridiplantae > Streptophyta > Pinopsida > Pinales > Pinaceae > Pinus > Pinus taeda. Next base: position 93,137 of record APFE030400534.1, on the reverse strand, counting down.
TGGCCTCTCGTCGCATGTTTACCTCAGCTGGTTAGTTTCTTAGGTAGATGTGGGAGGAGGGTGTTACAATTTCCAATAGGAATGCATGACAAGGTCTCCTTAGTCACAACAAAGAGGCGGTCCAAGGAGTCAAAAAGCTCCTTTGCATGATGGGGTCATGGAGATATTTAATTTTCCACATGATATATTCGGTGGCATGTTATAGGGAACTAGGAAGCCATCCATGGTCGAGTATGTGAATTTGGGCACGTTTTATCTCTTCGTTTTTCCTCTAGGAATGAATATCACCTTCAAATTTAAGATGTGATTGATCAGATTTATTGGTTGTAGTCATTGTGTGTGCTACTTTGACTGTGATTTTTGTTCTCAGGATGGATTAGGTTCAACCAACACACCCTACAACCAATTAGTCTCTACAATTACAGCCCCTCGCATTCGATGGTGATGAAGAAAAATATTTTGATGGTGTTGACACCCCACACTCCACACAATCTATTAATAATAAAATAACCACTGGTCTTGTACAAGACTACAGAGGAAGTCCATTTCGTAGAGGAAGATGTTAAGCTTTCATTGTGCTGACCTACGCACTCTACACAATCTATTAATAATAAAAAAATCCAGCAACTCTAATTACACGGAGATAACCATAATAATAAATGAAGCAAATCAAATTTCACGTGTACTAACTCTAAAAGATTTGAAATGTATTACAGTTAAAACATCAAAGAAAAGCACATTTTTACAAACTACAATATTCATTATTTGAAAGCATTACAATTTAATTTAACTTATTAAAAATAATTTAATTATATTATATAGTAATTTCAATATATATTTAAAATTTAAAATAATCTATATATGGTCCACCGGGGGTAGCTCTAAGTGGTAGTGACAATGGAAATGAAGTCTCACCCAACCGGAATTCTTGGGTTCAAATATTGTGCTACCCTCACCATGTAATGTACATGTAAACACGAAAATAGGAGAATCCTACCAAGCTTACAAAAAAAAATCTATATATTAATTTTTCCTTTAAATTTTACATTACATCCAAATTAAAAAACATTATTTTTTATATGGGATTTATGTACATGTAAACACGAAAATAGGAGAGTCCTACAAAGCTTACAAAAAAAAATCTATATATTAATTTTTCCTTTAAAATTTTACATTACATCCAAATTAAAAAGCATTATTATATGGGATTTTTTCAAATCATTAAAATATGAAATCTAAAAACATGATTTTCAAAGAATTATAATATTAATAGTAATGTATATTTTCAAAATTAACACAAATGTATATGTACGAGACTGAAGAGGAAGTCCATTGTGTGGAGGAAGCTTTCACTAATTCATTGTGTAGACCACTTTCAATCTTTCATTATGTAGACCACTTTCAATCTTTCATTGTGTGGACCTCTCCACTCTACACAATTTAATAAGTATAAAATAATCATTAGTCTTGTGCAACATTCTGATGAAAGCTTTCAATTTTTCATTGTGCAGACCTCCCTCCACAGTTTGCACCATCTATTAATAATAAAAAAGGAAGTGTGCCTAATTACACAGATAATCATAATAGTAAATGAGGTGGGTCAAATCTACACAATTTATTAATAATAAAATAATCATTAGTCTTGTGCAGAATTCTCCCAAAAGCTTTCAAATTTTCATTGTGCAAACCTCCCTCCACACGCACCGTCTATCAATAATAGAAAATGAAGTGTGCATAATTACACAAAGATAACCATAATAGTAAATAAGATGGGTCAAATTGCACTTGTACTAACTCCAAAAGAGTTAAAATACATTACAATTAAAAGATCTAAAGAAAAACATTATTTGAAAGCATTAAAATTTAAATTAACTCATATCAAAATTAAATATTATTATTTTATATACTAATTTGGCTATATATTTAAAATTTAAAAACACACAAACACACACATATATATATTCAACTAAATTTCACATTGCATCAAAATTAAAAAAACATTTTTTACATAGTATGGCATTATTTCAAAGTATGAAAATATCAAAACTAAAAGCATGGCTTTCAAAACATTAAAATATTAATATTAATGTGTATTTTCAAAATTAACGCAAATGCATATGTCTGGATTGAGAAGGAAGTCCATTGTACAAAGGAAGTTTTCAAGCTTTCATTGTGTGTCAAAACTATTAATAATAAAAAATTAGGCGAACCTAATTATGCAGAGATAACCATAATAATAAATTATCTGCTTAAAATTGCAGGTATAGTAACTCGAAAAAAGTTAAAACTTATTACAATTAAAAACATTTAAAGAAAAATGCATTATTACAAACAACTACATTAATTAAAATTAACACAAATGCATATATTCAATCAACTAACCTATATACTTAATAAAATCTAAAAGATTAAATCAACTTTTATATATAGTATATATATATATATATATATATATTAAAACAAAGTCTTGATGGACCCAAATGGACATAGGGCTATTCTGCAACTAAAGAATTGAGCCATTCAGAATGCCTTTTCATCAGCATCATCACCAACAACACTACTTCATTTCCTTAACAAAAATCGTCAATGTGAATTATATGAGTTGACAACTGGTCATTCGCTTCCACAATCCAAACTAAGAAACATATCATCTTCCACTTAAATAGTTGGCATCTCATTGTTGTATGTGAAGTGGGAGAGCTTTCATTGTGGGGATTTTTTTACACAATGACAAAGCTTCCACACAGTTGATACATTATGTTTGTGCGGATTGTTTTTCGCACAATAACAAAACTTCCACACAATTGATACATTATGTTTGTGCAGAGACAATTGATTTTCGCAAAATGACAAAGCTTCCACACAATTGATACATTATGTTTGTGGGTGTTAGGTGCTATTATTTTTATTTATAAGTATAACATAAATTTGTTAACATTGAATTCACTTAATTGAAAACTAATTGTTGATTTAACAATATTTTTATGGCCAATTAAAAAAGGATTTCCATCCTCAAACACTCGAGAGGGCTTTTCAGTAAATCAAATTACTCTCGATAACTACAATATTGAGAAATTATCGGTAGCAGCCTACATGTCAATGTTGCTATGAATTGTGCAAAATGAGGAGTAAACTCTGCAAAATGATATCTCTTTGCACTCCGCAATGTACTTTGTAATGCCATGGCATGCCAGTTGCATTTGAGAAACGGAAAATTTGTAAGGGTAACATGTGTATGTACATTTTCCATTTTATATTACGTTCTTGCTCCGATCATCATTTGCTTTTGTATTTTTGGCTTCATTGATGTGTGGTGATGGAATAGTTAAAGTTGTGGGGAAGTGGCTTTCATTGTACACAGTGTGAATGTGAAGAGGAAATGTGTGAAGGGAGAGCTAGTGTGAATGTGAAGAGGAAATGTGTGAAGGGGGAACTATGTTGAAGTAGAGTTATTGCAGTATTGTAGATGTGTGGAGGAAACATGTGTGGAAGCGCGAATAACAAATTGAACAAACATTGAAGAAATGGCACATTGTTGAAAAACCACAAAACTCAGACTCGCATTGCCTTAATCAATTAATTAGCCACGAAAGCAACACTTATTATAATGGAAAGTACCTCAAATGACACTGGTATGGGAACATATCGCACAACTTACTGAATTGCTACGGATTATTGAGTGATGAGGAAATAGTTGCTTTCATGATGGTTATGGCATACCCACACTTCGAAGTTTGACTTCCTGCCATAAAGCAATCAATAGTTTCGTTACTTAATGTATTTGACGATCTTCAAATGTGTAAACTTATCCCATTGTATTATTTATGTTATATTTTTTATGCAAGACGTTTCATTGAATTTGTGATGTTCATCCACGCAAAGTTGCTAATGATACCATTCCAATCCTACATTGGGGAATAAGAATTCCTTTAGCTTTGGTAAGTAGACAAGGGTGGTTAAGCAAGCATTGAGTGTGTAACACCCACAAGCTGCAATTGGCAGATGGGCAAGGGCGCACCAGGCAAGGGCGTGGATGAGCGAGCCAAGCCACAGGTTGCACGAGTTGAAACGAAGAAAGTGTGATGTGTTTTGGCGGAGATATGTGTTTATATCCTGTGGGTGGTCCCAAGCGACCCGATGAGCGGGTGAGCTGGCAGGAAAACCACCACACGGGTGGGCAGTCCCGGGCGAGCCGACGGGTGGGCCGACACCCACATAACCGGTGGGCCGACGTGCAAAAGATGAGTTAAGCCGAAGGATGTATGTTGGATGGGCAGGTTGGTTGGGTGCTCATACGATGGGTGGATGAGCATATAAGTATATGGACGAGTTGTGGAGAGGATTCATTCAACCAATAATTGGACACAGATCACTTAGATGATCTAAGCGAACTGCGAAGAATTGCAGTGCGGATGTGCCCACATGACGGACAGAATGGGCAAAAGCATCGTGCAGATCTGAATGACGGGTGGACTGTTCAGGGCGTTCATGCAGGGCTGAACGACGGGTGACTCGGGTAGGGAATCCGTGTAGGGCTAAATGACAGGCAACCCGGGTAGGGCATCCATGCAGGGCTGAACAATGGGCGACCCGAGTAGGGCATTCGTGAAGGGTTGAACGACGAGCGACCTAGGTTGGGCGCCAGGTGAACGAAGGTGTTTGGGCTGTGAACAAGAGGTGCGACTGACGTGTGGAGGGCGCCCAGGTTGGGCGACACGGACACGAGGAGCACGCCCATGTTGGGCAAACAACATGGAGATGAAACGAAGTGTGACGGGTTGTGAAGGAAGGTGACCGATGTGCAGACGTGTCGAGTAGGCGTGCACAGTGACATAGGTGGGCACCCAAGTTGGGAAAATGGCACGACGAGCTGAACAGATGCATTCAGGGGTGAACGAAGAGTTGGGCAGAACGTGTGTTGACTATTCGGAGGTGTCGACGAGGCTGGACAACCGAGTACGCCGAAAGTTGTAAAATTGGCTAAGTGTAAATTTGGGGTTTCCTCCAAGATTTAACTTATACTTTGAAAGTTGAAGATTATATATATTGATATACGGGCAGACTCACATCGGGAAGTTGCCCCTCCCTTTATATTGTTGTGCAATTGTTCATGTTATTGTTGTTTATGATGAATGTTAATGGTTTCATCGTGTATAAATGATAAAGATAATACTTGGTAACTAAAAATAAACTAAGTATGAATGTTAGGCGTAGTCCATGGTCATAAGTATTCATGAAAAGAAAGTGGTCAGTGGTGTCGCACCTCGCTATAGTGCGTTTGGAAGATTACCGCCAGTGTAAGGGTGTGACATATGTTACCAGAGCTGATTTAGGTGAAATGCAAGTGAAGGGAGCTGATCTCACTGATAGGTGGAATCAAGAGCTAGTTCAGTTTTACAGGAAGAACTTGGTGAATCGTAAAGAAATCTGAAGGGCGATTCACGCTTGCAAAGAGAAGTGTAATATTTCATGACAAGTTTAGCATAGGTGAAGCATTGTGCTTGCGCCAAGCTGAACGATAAGGCATGGCATGTTTGGAAGAATGCGAAGGGAAGCTCTTGCTTACCTTATACAGGTTGAAGCGGATGAAAGAAGAGAACCCACAGATTCGAGATAAACTTGAAGTCTTGGAAAGGAATGTTGAAAACGAACTTCTTCAACTTGGTTGGACAATGGACTAGGATGAAGTTGTAGATTGTGCTGACAAGGAAGAGGAAGCCATGATAGTCAATGATATTGTAGATATGACAATGATGGAGGATGAACTTGAGATTGATCAAGTTGGACTAGGATCGTGCAGTTTGTAGACATGGGTGGATGAGGATGCTCACATGGAGGAGCCTCATGATGAAAAAGTAAGTACTTATACTTGTGTTTCAGTTGAGCATTTGGTAGATGAACCATATGCAAGGAAGAGCAACACCAGTTTGCCGATGCAAGGGAGGATCTTACCATGAATTTCTATGATGAGACATTGTATGGAGAGGCAAGGACCATTGAATGTTGTAGGACTTGTTGGGATTGTTTGTGACCTTATGGTAGAAGGTACAAAGGCCTGTGACAAGGGAGGAACATGATGATCATTGCGGAGGAATGGGTCATGATTTAGCCACATGGAGAAATTGGTTAAGTGCTTGGCATGATTCATGGACAGATTGGAGGAGGGCACACACTAGAGTTTGGTGATACTTGGGTGGACTTCTCATGGCCAAGACCAAGAGCAAGCCTTGGTGGAACCTTTAGTCGGGGAGCTATGATGGAAGAGACTCGTGATGATGATATGGTTGGGTGACCAAGTTCACTAGACCAGATTTGTAGGTTGGATGATGATGACTTATTGTTGTGATGAGTCTATCTAGTTGGACAACATGGGCAGCTTAGTCATGGACATCAGGTTAGAGGCATGGAGCATGGCAGTGTATGTAGGGACATTGTGTAGGAGCACTTGTAGAGGTGTCACTTATGGGCATCCAATGAGGAGTGCCAAGGCAGGGATGTTGTGCAGGTGGATTCACTGGTGTGACATGGAGATAGTTTATTTATGAGCTGATGGAGAGGTTGTGCACTCTTGTACAACAAGGCCATGGACTGGGTGGAGTTGTGACTAGACTATGTAGTATTCCTACTACATGGAGAGTTGAGGCATTTTGCAGAAACCTTTGGGCCGAGACATGTATGCTTGCTAACATGTTGGTTGGAGATCACTCATGGAGCTCATGATGACATGAGGTTGTGACTTTTAGGGACTTCATATATGGTGGACTTAGAGGATCTGATGCATTGAGGAGCTGAGGTCAGAGACTTTGATGCAGGATGGGGTGCATCCTTTTGAGTACATATGGGTGTGCTTGAAAGAGTGACTTGATGAGGAGGATCGATATCAGACACTTTGGAGTGACGGTGTTACAACGATGATGATGCCTTGGTGGCAACACTTGGGCATGGGTTGAGTTGAGACTTAAACACTTTTGACACATGAGCGCTGATTGATCTATGATCATGGGTAGCACATCGGAGACGAGACATGTGTATAATTGTTTCTATGGCAGACTTGAGGGATGGCACATTGTAGAGATGATGGAGGTTGCTTCATGGACCTGGATGTGGCACATCGAGAGTTGAGAGATGATCTCTTCACCTTGAGGGGATGGATCTTTTGCAGAAGGATGATGATGTTGGGGTAGATGTGGTTGGTCTCATGCAGCACATTGGTACTAGACATCATGGACATCATGTTGCAGACGAGATGGAGACTACTTCGTGGACCTAGACATGGATTATACTTATATGGAGATGGATTCTTGATCGAGTTGATGATGTAACAGGATGTTTTGAGAAACGATTGATAATGGCATGAGGATGTGCATTCTCATGGTTTAAGCGTGACGATTGGATTAGCTACCCAACTAGTTCAAACCAAGGGGTCACGAAGTGTACAGAGATGTGTTAGCGTTATGTTGAAGTATCATGGTAGCAGTTCACACGATGACGACACATGATGAGGTTGACACGATATGTTGCAGTGAGCATGTAGCTTGAGATGGAGGGGCCAACCTCCCACGATGGGAGCAATGTGTGGAGATTGTGATGGATGTGGTTGATGATCATGGATTAAGGATACTTTCTGATGTATGACATACCGGTGGGGTATATGCCTTGGTATGGATATCTTGGTGACAGATGGTTGCCGGGATGAGAGATTGTTGAGGACAACAATGATTTCAAGTGGGGGAGAATGTAACACCCACGAGCTGTAGTTGGTGGATGGGCGAAGGTGCACCGGGCAAGGGCACGGATGAGCGAGCCAAGCCACAGGTCGCACGATCCAAAATGGAGAAAGTGCGATGTGTTTTGGTGGAGATATGTGTTTATATCGTGTGGGTGGTCTCGGGCAACCCGAAGAGCGGGCAAGCTGACAAGCGAACCACCAAACGGGTGGGCAATCCTGGGCGAGCTGACGGGCAGGCGGGTGGTCACCCACATAACGGGTGGGCCGACGTGCAAAAGATGAGTTAAGTCGATGGATGTATGTTGGATGGGCAGGTCAGCTGGGCGCTCATATGATGGAAGCATATAAGTATATGGATGAGTTGTGGAGAGGATTCATTCAACCAAAACTTGGACATAGATCACTTGGAAAATCTAAGTGAAGTGCGAAGAAGTGCAGTGCTGATGTGCCCACACGACGGGTAGAACGAGTGAAGGCGTCGTGCAGAGCTGAATGACAGGCATACTGTTCAGGGCGTTCGTGCAGGGTTGAATGATTGGTGACCCAAGTAGGGCATCCGTGCAGGGCTGAACAACGGGTGACCCGGGTAGGGCATTCGTGCAGGGCTGAATGACGGGAAACCTGGGTAGGGCGTTCGTGCGGGGTTGAACAACAAGCGACCCAGGTTGGGCACTGGGTGAACGAAGATGTTTGGGTTGTGAACATGAGGTGTGACCGGCATGCGGAGGGCACCCAAGTTGGGTGACAGGGACACGAGGAGCATGCCCATGTTGAGCAAACGACATGGAGGTGAAACAAAGTGCGACGGGTTTTGAACAAAGGTGATCGATGTGCGGACGTGTCGGGTAGGCGTGCACGGTGACATGTGTGGGCGCCCAAATTGGGCAAACGGCGCGACGAGCTAAACGAACGCGTTCAGGGGTGAACAAAGAGTTGGGCAGAAGGTGTGGCGACGATTTGGAGGTGGTGATGAGGCTGGGCAACGGAGTTTGCCGAAAGTTGTGAAATTGGCTAAGTGTAAATTTGGGGTTTCCTCCAAGATTTAACTTATACTTTGAAAGTTGAAGATTATATATATTGATATATGGGTAGACTCACATCTGGGAGTCGCCCCTCCCTCTGTACTATTGTGCAATTGTTCATGTTATTGCTGTTTATGATGAATATTAATGGTTTCATCGTGTATAAAGGATAAAGATAATACTTGGTAACAAAAAATAAATAAGTATGAATGTTAGGCGTAGTCCACGGTCATAAGTATTGGTGAAAAGAAAGTGGTCAGTGGTGCCGCACCTTGCTATAGTGCGGTTGGAAGATTATCGCCAGTGTAAGGGCGTGATATAGTGTATGAGTGGTGGTTCCACAGACCAATGTAAATTATAGCTTGTATATAGAGATAAATGTGTACGTAGAATGTCAATAGATCAGAAAAGTATAAGTATAGTGTGAGGAATTGAGATTGACCAAAAGGAAAGGAATCCAAATTATGATTGGAGATATGTTGTTCTGGCTTTTATTGAAATAAAGAATTGTCATTTACTCTGTGCAACACGTTGAAAATTTGTATTAGGATGATTGCTCTGATCCTGACGAATAAATGCACTTATCTCCCAACGACTAGTTGGGACAGCAAATCTAAGCTTCACCAACTACTCCCTTGATCTGGTTGGTGTGCTATCCCCGTCATGCCTTCCAGCTACATGCTTCCCCTAAGAACAGCATTCCATTCTATCTTATGTTTAACAATTCCCAGATTGATTGTTTAGTGATGCCTCTGAACTTCATCCAGTTATAAGGTGCGGGAGGAAGTAGATTCAAGTGGGTGGATGGAACTTGGAGGAGCGAATTAATACTGTTCGCTTATACGCAATAGAAATGGGATAAAATTATTCGTTCCTGTCAAAACAAGTCATCAGCTGTTTACTTAAAATAAAATTAAGGACGGCGGTGTTAGCCCCGGGTTCTTTGCTTGGGATTGAAGGGACTAAGAAGGAAATTAAAAGATAGGGAGCTTCAGCTGGTACACCAACGCAGGCTATTGAACAATGCTTACAAATATGGTGATCGTTAAGTTGGTGTCTTTGTTTGCATATTGATTCTGTGAGATCATGGAGATTACATGGTTTCTTTGTTGCCACTCAATATTCTTTTTGGTTTCAATGGGCCCAACAGCCTTTAACTCTCAACAAATAAAGTCATCGCAAGGAAGAAAAGAAATTATCGCACCTCCCAAGTAGCCAGACATTCATTAATGTTAACATTTCTAACCAACTCGCGACCTAATTAAAACTAGACCTCACAACCGATTTTCTCCATTTGTATAAGTACACAGAATAGCACAAGTAGAATGATCAGATCAGCGGCATCAAAACATTCAAGCTGGTCAGACTGTATCAGCAGGAGTATAGTCTCTGAACTATTTTTCTGTAGAGTACAGAATAATAATAAAAAACTTTTTTGTCTGCGAGGACAAAGGTCGAATATTATGGCAATACGCAGTTTGAAGATATGGAAAGGCCTGCTCTTCCAACTTTTAGCATTCGCCTTTTTAGCTTATAATGTTTCCGCTGAGACGAGACACTATCATTTCCATGTGGGTCATCTATATTTCATCCATTGTGCTTTCTGATTAACTTTTCCTTTATATGAGTTATATTGAGGTCTTGGATTGGATATTAGAAGTTAAATATTAAATTTATAGAAGTTATGATCCAATTTTCATAGATATTTCATTGGAAGATGATGAATTAATTCGTGTAATTTGTTAATTATAATTTACAGATCCGGCTGAAGAATATAACTCGTCTCTGCCATACGAAACCTCTGATAACTATCAATGGGCAATATCCAGGACCAGCTATAATTGCTCGCGAAGGAGATCGAGTGGTAATTAACGTCACAAATCATGTGAAAGACAACGTTACAATTCATTGGTAGGTCTAATAATTCATTGGCGAACTTCTTTAGCTTTTTTTCTCTTCTGACTGATATATCAGGGCATCATATTTGTTGTGGCGAATTTATAATTTACATTTTACTTATCTGCTACCTATGTAACGGTTTCTACGCATTCCTCAGGCATGGGATTCGTCAGATAAAATCTGCATGGGCCGATGGTCCCGCGTACGTGACCCAGTGCCCCATTCAAACTGGACAGAGTTACATTTACAATTTCACCATCACAGGGCAGAGAGGAACGCTGTGGTGGCATGCACACATTTCTTGGTTGCGTGCTACCTTGTACGGACCTATCATAATCCACCCCAAGAAGCAAGCTACTTATCCATTCACCAAACCACACCAAGAATCACCCATTATCTTCGGTACTGAATTAATTAATCACCATTCTTGCATCACAATCATGTCGTAATAGAATTGTGCCTTGCTCAGAATTTACAGTCTAATTACGTATAAATTGGCTCTCGAACTTACTGGAATTTGCAGGAGAATGGTGGAATGCAAACACGGAGAATGTTATCAATGAAGCAATGCAAAATGGTGGCGGGCCGAATGTGTCTGACGCATATACCATAAATGGGCTCCCTGGGCCCTTTTATAACTGCTCTGCCAAAGGTATGTTATAAGCCTCGACCTTTAATTATATCCTAATATTCTGTATTCATAATCATATCTCGATGGATATAATTCTGGTGTATTGTAATATATTCATATTGACCCATGGCGCAGATACATTCAAGCTGAAAGTGATCCCGGGAAAAACATATCTTCTCCGTATAATCAATGCTGCTCTCAATGATGAACTCTTCTTTGCAATTGCCAATCACACGGTGACTGTGGTGGAAATCGACGCTCTGTATGTGAAGCCTTTCCAAACGAAAGCAATTCTCATCTCTCCTGGCCAAACCACGAACGTGCTCTTGAAAGCTAAATCGGCTCCGCCGCCATTGAACGCCAGATTTCTAATGGCGGCACGGCCTTATGTTACAGGCAGTGGGACCTTTGATAACTCAACCACGGCCGGCATCCTAGAGTACACGCAGGTTTCAAATTCATCCTCTCCAGCTCTCACCTTTAAGCCAATGCTTCCAGCTCTAAATGATACCTCATTTGCTACCAAGTTTACCCAAAAGCTAAGAAGCTTGGCCACACCACAGTTTCCCGCAGCTGTTCCTCAGAGCGTTGACAAACACTTTTTCTTCACCGTTGGTTTGGGATTGAATCCGTGTCCAAAAGGGCAGAAATGCCAAGGTCCCAATGGAACCAAATTCGCAGCCTCCATGAATAATATATCCTTCGTTCTACCGTCCACTGCGCTTCTTCAAGCCCACTACTTTGGGAAGTCAAAGGGAGTATACAAGTTGAATTTCCCGGACAATCCGCCATTTTCATTTAATTACACTGGCACCCCTCCGAATAACACACGGACTCTGAACGACACGAGGCTCAAAGTGGTTCCCTTTAACGCCACGATACAAGTGGTTCTTCAGGATACAAGTCTTGTTGGGCCGGAGAGCCATCCTCTCCATCTTCATGGATACGATTTCTTCGTAGTTGGGCAGGGCACGGGAAACTACAATCCACGCTCTGACCCCAAACACTTCAATCTGGTGGATCCTCCCCAGAGAAACACCATCGGTGTTCCCAGTGGAGGTTGGGTGGCAATTCGATTCCGAGCTGACAACCCAGGTAATATTATTTACATTTGTCTAATTTGTTCCCTTCTTACAATCCTAGTCGCATTGATCTAAGACATCAAATTCTACTGCTCATATCTGTTTGATTTTGATAACTATTGCGTTATTTGTTTGATTTTGATAACTATTGCGTTATTTATTTTTTTGCAGGCGTTTGGTTCATGCATTGTCACTTGGAGGTTCACACGAGCTGGGGATTGAAAATGGCATGGGTCGTGCTAGATGGAAATGCGCCAAATCATTCTCTGCCTCCTCCTCCCTCGGATCTCCCAGCCTGCTAGCTCCTCACCATCATCAATACCCCACAGATGCTTCCAGTCACGGCTCAAACTGGCTGGCATTTATGAAGACATATATCTACGTATACTTAACTCTAAGTTGTTGAATGTGATAAGAACATTTAATTTTCTCAGGTCGTGGCACTACAGTCGTGGATAACTGAGGATCGTGAATGAGTAGCCCGAGTTTTAACACTAGTGATAAGGAATTAAGAACTTGAATTATCATATTGATTGTGTTCGACTTTCCCATTTTCATGGTTCTACGCGGCCATACATGCTGTTTCATTCTTGCGGGCAGAGTTTATGTAATCTGATAATTTTCTAAATTTCCGTGCACATCAGTTTTTGTTAAACTCGTGAACGCGTTACACGGTCTTATTATATCTTATTTGAATCTTCAGAACCATGTTTAAAGAGCAGCCAACAATTTTCTGGGTCATCATCTGAATAATTTTGAAAGCATTAAAATTTAAAATTTATCGTCAAACTCTGAAAAGAATGGCGATAATGGCTTTTAAACTGGAAACTGAATTGTTTGAAACTGCTTTAAAACCGCGTGTGGTTATCAACAATAATAAAAATTTGAAAATTGATGTAGTGAAGAGCTTTAAAACTCCAATTTTCTAAAGCCAATATTTTTAAAAATATGTAGTGCTAAAATGTAGTTCTTTTACATTTTGAGAGTATATGTGTTTCAAAATTTTTAATTATTTTTTGCGTTATGATTACATATTGTAATGGAATCACTCATATTTAAATTTGGAAAAAGAAAATCAATTAAATTCTAAAAATGAATATGTACATTAGAAAACAAATTGCATAGAATTCGTATCATTGACATTGACATATATATAACCAGTAACATATCATAATTAATAGTTAATTAGTTAATTCGTATCATTGACATTTGACATATATATAACAAGTAATATATCATAATTAATAGTTAATTACTATTAATATATCGTAATTAATTGTTAATTATTATAATTAATTGTTAATTAGTTTACATATATCATAATTAATGGTTAATTATTATAATTAATTGTTAATTAGTTTATATTTGTTTTAGTAGGTTGAATTTAGATCTACGTTTTTTGGATAAAAAAAGAACAATCAAGTTACAATGAAATGTTCTCACTGAGACTATGCAAAGCTCAATCAAGCATGAATGCTCCTTGACATAATTTAATTTCCATAGCAGTGAGGTTTGAACCCCAAAATCATTATTTTTTTTAATTTATAAATGTGAGGTTTGAACCTCAAAATTATTATTTTCTTTTATCCATAAATGTGAGAATTATTATTTGCTTTTATTCATAAATGTGAGTTAATTTATTATTATTATTTGAGAAAAATTACTTTTGAAATAGCTTATTAATAACTATTAAGAAAATGGTCATTTTCCCTCCTATATTTTTAAATTATTATTCTCTTTCATTATATATATATATATATATATATATATATATATATATATATATATATATATATATATATATAATATTATCTTATATTATGTTAGCTTCATTTTGGAGCATTTAACCTTTAATTTCATTATTTACATAATACTTTATAATAAGGTTATAGCAAATTGAGCTCCCTCTATATATATATATTATTAAAAAATAATGTTTAAAAGATAAAATATTATATTTAAATTAATTTTGGAATAGGGTTTCCAAAATTTTAGTTTAATTATCAATAATTATTAGATAAATGGTGAAAATTTAACCTCCATAAAATATTCTAATATAAAATATTTTATTAACATGAACGTGAACCCTAATAACATAATAATAACATAAACCATTGATGTTTTAATGTAGTAATCATGCATACAATAGGTTGAGCTTCTAAGTTGATGGACTTACCTGATGTAACGTTATGTTTATTTAACCGTGGTTGATGTAGGGCAAACTAACGCGAAGTATAAGCGACCCAAACTAAAATTCAGATACATGAATATGTAAGTGTTAAGGGCGAAGAGGTTTCATCATCCAATGAAGAGTGATCATTATTTACGAAGGCTAACCTCGTACACACTATGCAAATTATGTTTCCTTATGTTGTACACCTCGAGTAAATTGTGTTATCTATCCATCATAAGCCCATGTAGATGTTTTCAAACATTGAAAACTATGTGGTCCGCTTAAAAACTTCACATTGGCTCCTTAATGTAGCATCGTTTAATTAACATCAAGGTTTACTATGCCTATGTTATTTTGATGGTCAACATGATTTGGTCTCCAAGTGATTTGTATAAATTTCCATATCTAACATCGAAAAGATTAACCATTGAAGTGATTAATGACTCAAATCTTGATCAAAGATATGTGGTTCAAATTGCAATTGTTTTTCTTTTTTCGTTCTCATACAGGTGCATGGTGGCCACGTAGCCCTAAAGTGATGAGGGTGTATCCTAGTGTATCTACATTCTGGCTTTAAATAAAGACCAATTTGATCACATGATATTGACCCTATATTCTAGTACATGTGTGGAAGGAAGATTTGTTCGGTATTGGTTGGATGGATCCATGGTGGAAATGCCTAATGCATACACATTATGAGAATTCTTGATAATAAATGAATGACAATAAATATTAGTTGTGCGAGTTGTGATATACTAGGAGTGTAGCTCTGCTATTAGTTGTGTGAGTTGTGATATACTAGGAGTGTGGCTCTGCTAGAACGACCATGATCTATTGGCATTAGTTTTGGATATGTTGTAGATCAACTAAAGAATGGTAAAACCTATAAATTGTTATTGGAGCACCATAGTATTACTTTGCAAAACTTTGAAATCTGATCTAGATTATGCTTGTGGCTTGGTACCTTGTGCATAGCAGGATTATTGTTGTATATGGTTGTGTCAGTCCTCTTTGAATCCTATTATTTCAAGGGTTGATATGCAATATGGTTCCTCACATTGCCATTATGATAATCCCTAACTTGATGTAATCAATATGGATTTTGGAAGTGACTATAGTCAACAGTAGCAAGGAGAGCCAGTTGTCCAAGGAACAAAACCAATTAGAGCTCCAAGGACAATGCATGAACTTATTGTAGCGTCTAAAACCACCCTCCAAAATTTTTCCTTCGTGTTGTTTTAGAGCCTCCCTCCTCGGCATCTTAACAACATGTCTTGCATTGCTCAGGTACTTGTGCTTTTATTTGAAGTTATCTTTCACTTGACAATTTGTGTTTGCTAAATTTTCCTATTTTCTACCCACAAGCTAACCTCACATGACTTGGTTCACATTCGGTTCTAACAGTGTCTTCGAAAACTATGCAATCCTAGAGGGAAACCAGTCTTGCTCTCAAGAACTGCACAAAGCAGCCTGACAGTCAACACTCCTCTCCAAAAATGCATAGAGGAGTCTCGTAGACTGCCTTGCTCAAGGAAATTATGTAGAAAATCCAGACATTATGCTTCAGCTCTAGAATTGTGTTGACCCATCTTGTAGCTTATCTTCAACTCGGAAATTGCGCAGAGGCAGCCAGAGCCACTAAGCCTAGGAATTACATAGAAGCACTCCTCAGTTTGTTGTCTGATGTATGTATGTTTGATGCATGTGTCAGCAAGTTGCCCGGTTCTCTCTAAAATTGCATAACCTTCCCATGCATACATGGCAGCCTTTCCCGAAAAAGCAAAAAAGAAAAAAGTATCCCTAAAAATAGGGATCTATTTTTAGCACTGGAAGTTACATGCAAAATTGATTTTAGAAACTTCCTACAAAGTGTCGCTTTTTCGTAGATTTGTGGCATGCAAGTCATAAACCCTAAGTCTTCTAAATCTATTTAAATGACGCCCCAAAGCTCATTCTACACATTTGATCTTGGAGCTTTGACATTCCCAAGGCATCTAGGAACCTTCAGCACAATCATCACAACTTTTCTGGGTAAGTTTTTCTTTTCAAGTCTTTTGTTGCTTTTTTTGTCACTTTTATTTCCTTGGATTATGTGAGTGTTGTTTCGCATGGTTTATTGAAATACCACTGTCGTTTTGGTTTGTTTTAACCTTTATAAGTGTTGTTTCAAGTTTTTCATTGTCTTTCGTAAGTGTCGCATGCATAACATTGTTTTTGAACTAGTGGTTGCAGTTTCAGCAACCCTCTCCACCAGCTTCATTGTTTGTCCATTTCACTAATTTCCTACATTGGTTTTGATTGCATGCATGGTCAGTCACTCATGTTTGCATCATCCTTTGCTTTTCTTTTGAATCTACTCATTTTTAAATCGCCCTTGGCCAGATCTTGGCTGCCTTGAATCATATCTTGCTTTCAACAACATGCTTTGTGCATTCCTAAACTCGAGGCTCTTCCTTGGCCCTAGGAATTACACAGAGACTGCCTGTCACTTGCCTCCAGTAGTTCTCTGTGTTGTTTTGGGAATTAGTGCCTAGCCTTGTCCACTGGGATTGCGTAATGCGGAGTCCTAGCAAGTAGTGAAGTTGGACTGAACTATGCATTGTGTAATTTTAGTCCAAACTCAACCCAGCTGGACTGTGCTCTACACAGTTCTAGTCAGCAGCAAGCTCATTGGTAGTTGAGACTGCGCAATTCATAGTTCCAGCTGACAGTCGCCAGCCTCTCGAAGTCACCACTATGCAATCTTTCCCAGCAATCATCCGATTTGTTGCATGATCGATTCGTGAAGTGCATTTTGTTTTAAAATGATATTTTATTACCGTAAGTGTTTGCTTTGTCTCCAAGTACATCAGTTGTTGAGCAGTATGTCAACAGTACATGCATCATGGTTTCTAAGAGAGTTGGATCAAAGGATAGTGTAGAGAGCAATAATGGAGACGTGGTTGAACAGGTGCCAATAAACTTGCCCATTTATGTAGACACATAGTTGTTCGTAGAGAAGGACATGAAGATCACATGGAAAGAGATAAAGGACATATTTGTAGGCACTTTCAAGGAATATCTGGAAGACCTTCAATTCTATTTCAACATTCATAAGTCAGGCTTGTACAAGGTTACGTGCACATACCCCACCTTCCCGTGTGCAGATGCCATTCACTGGGTTGTCTCACATACTGATCCAGAGATGATGACATTGAGAATCACTAATGGAACACAAATTTCCACCTTCAAGAAGGAAAACTACCATCAGATATATCACTTTCCGCAACCAATGAACTACATGGATGGATTTTTCTTCACTCCCACAACAATGTGAACTCAAGAGATGTCATGAAACATTGGCTAAAAAAGCCATCAAATTTTAGGACGAAAGCCAACTAGGTCTACAAGACGAAGTCACTGAGGAAGGCTTGCCAACTCCTGGTCATATTCGCATGTCGCTTGTATGGTCAAGAGAGCACGGAGACCTTCCCATAGCATTGGGTTGTTAGGTTGGATCAGATGGCAAATGAAGGAATGCCTTTCAATTGGTCGGACATGTTGGCTCTTCAATGTAATGCCCTATTTAATATTATCCTGCAAATTTTACTAAGTGTTTAAATTTCCTTAAAATATGGACTTATAATTATCAAGAAATATTGTTACATACCTACATTGGTGAAACTGTAAATTTGGTACTGATGTAAATTTTGTTATTTACCTCCCCAAAATTTTAAATTTTGAGAAGACATAGTCCTCTCCAATTCATTACCAAATATATATATATATATATATATATATATATATATATATATATATATATATATATATATATATATATATATATATATATAATATATACCTCATTCCCAAATGTCCTCTCAAATTTACTTGGGAGAAGACATGGTCCTCTCCAATTAATTACCAATTTATATATTCATCTCTCATCCCCAAAATGTCATCTCACATTTACTTGGGAGAAGACATGGTCCTCTCCAATTAATTACCCAATTTTATATTCATATCACATTCCTAAATGTCCTCTCATATTTACTTGGGAGAAGACATGGTCCTCTCCAATTAATTACCAATTTATATATTCATCTGTCATCTCCAAAATGTCCTCTCACATTTACTTGGGAGAAGACATGGTCCTCTTCAATTAATTACCAATTTATATATTCATCTCTCATACCCAAAATATTTATTTGGAAGAAGACATGGGCCTCTCCAATTAATTGCCCAACTTTATATTCATATCACATTCCCAAATGTCCTCTCATATTTATTTGGGAGAAGAGAAGTCAAATGTAAGGATGAGGGAGAAGTTATGACATTAATGAGAGGTGGTTGAGGTGGAGAAGAGAGGGGGGCATAAAAGGGGAAGGATGAGGGGAGGAAGGGGATGCTTGGACATGCTTTTGGTTTTGGTTTGGTTGTGGTTTTGGAGGAATTGTTTGAGAGAGAGGAGGGGAGCATTATTCATCTTGGACACACTACATCTGGTTGGACTTGGGCTCGGAGGGCTAAGGAACTTGTGGAGGTTTCCTGGGCTAGGAATTACTTCCTAGCTGGCTGGGAGGTAAATATGGTCGATAATCAAGAGGAGTGTTCTAGTAGGAGCAGCAGCTCAAGGGCACCTCCATCGGGCTATCAGTATAGGTATTTCTCTATGCATATATTACTCATGTAAGTGATTGAAATGAAATGTTCACTATTTAAATGGTAGGAATTAGATTTTAAATGGTAAATTATCATCATTTAAATGTCTTGTTAGCAATAAATTATTTCCCTTTTATTGCATTTAAAATTAGAGAAAAGAGATCTGGTAGAGGACCCTAGGAGGGGACCTTACACGTGGTATCAGAGCTTAGGTTCAAAATCTGAACCCAAAACCCACTAAACCCAAATTTCCTCTATAAGAGCTTGTAACACTCATAATTACTTGTAATCATAATATATAAATATATGACCATATCCATATATATATTTGTTTTAAGATTCAAAATGATGTGTCTCTTTATTGCCTTGGAAAGCAATAAAACTTGAGTAAAGACATGTTAGAGTTGCGTTTTATAGGCATATTAACTATCATATGTTTAAAAAAAATGATGTATGTATATGTTCCTAAGTAAACTGTGGGAATTTTTTTTTACCCTAGGACCTTTGTGGCTTTCTTGACAAAGGTTGTCCTTTTAGCGTTTGATGCCAGACTTCTTTAGGTTGCATCTGAGATGAAAATATCAGAGTCCTCCATTTCCCTGTCCAACGATGCCTTTGAATCCATCCTCTCCTAACCCTCCTTGTGGAAGGAACTCCTCTACCTTCATTTTCCACCATTAATTCTTCCAATATTAAATATATCTCCTCTATTTGTGGATGGGACTTGTCTTTGGCATTAAACGTATGAACTTTGTTCTTAATCTCAATCCAACTGCACCCTGGCTCCTTTTTCAACCCCTTCTCTCTCATCATTTTTATCATCTTTGCACAATCATCCCACCTGCTAGCTGCAGCATATATATTTGACATCAAAACATATGCTACATCTTCTTGTGGCTCTAACTGAAGGAGATATTTTGCCGCATGTATCCCAAGCTCAATACTGCCATAAGTTGCACAAGCACCAAGTAAGGTCCGCCACACTATACCATCAGGCTTAAACAAAATTTTGTTAATGAAATCCATTACATCTTCCAAGTGGCCAGCGCATCTAAGAATATCAACAGTACAAGCATAGTGTTCCATTCTTGGTGGGATGCCATGATTGTATCCCATCGAAGTAAAGTAGCAGACCCCTTCATCAACTAAACTTGCATGACTACATGCAGAAAGAACACTAACAAAAGTGATGTGGTCTGGTTTCATGCCTGCCTCTTGCATTTGCTCAAGGAGTTGGAGGGCCTTCTTGCAATTCCCATGCTGTGCATATCCAACAATCATTGCATTCCAGGATATTGCACAATGTTTAGAGGTTTCATCAAATACTTTGCATGCATACTCTATTACCCCACACTTACCATACATGTAAACAATGGCACTCCCTACAAAGGCATCCATCGCAAAACCAGTTTGAGCAATCTAGGCATGAACCTGCTTGCCCTATTCTAAAGTTGCTAGGCTTGCACATGCCCTTAGGACACTGGAAAGTTAAAACATGTCTTGCCTTGTGCAAGTATGTTGCATTTGATAGTAAAATTTCAAAGCATCTTCCCCATGACCATGCTGGGTATAGCCTGCAATCAATGCATTCCATGAAACCACATCTCATTTAGTTGTGCTATTAAATACTTTACTAGCATCCTCCACACAGCCAGAAGTGAGATACATGGTGATCAAAGCATTCGTTATAGGTGTCTCTGGCTCAAGTCTAATTTTTATAGGATGGGCATGGACACCCTTCCCTTGCTCTAGGACTCTTGGTTTGCCACATGTGCTAAGGATGCTAGTTAATGTAAATTTGTCTATCATCATGCCCATTTGGCTCATTTGAGTGAAGAATCTCAGGGCCTCATTATATTCATTGTAGGCATAACCAGCGATCATGGCATTCCATGAAACCAAATATGGTGCATTCATCATCTCAAATACCATTTCTGCATCCCTGATATGCTCACATTTGGCATATATTGTGACAAGTGCATTTTCCACAACAACATCAAACTCTAGTCCATATTCAATAACCTTAGCATGGACTTGCTTAACCTGCTCAGGAGCCTCTGAACTAGAGAATGAAGTAACAACACTGGCAAAGGTCGATTTATTAGGAGTCATGCCTCCCCTGTGCATTCGGTTGAATTGTTCAAGGGCTTCTTCAACATAACCATTTTGAGAATATCTAGCTATGATAACATTCCATGAAACCGTATTCGGCTTAGGAAGTTCATCAAAAGCTCTTTGTGAATCGTCTGTTCTACCACATTTTCCATACATGTCAAGGAGTGTACTTCCCGCATGAAAATCACCTTCATATCCTGTCTTTATGATGTGGGTATGAATTTGTTCACCTTGTTGCAGAGCTGCTAAACTCGCAGACGCTTGCAGCGCTCTACCAGTGGTGAATTCATTCGGTTTCATGCGGGCCTTATGCATTTGCTCAAAAAAACTTCAGGGCATCGTCAGCCCAACCATGCTGGGAATATCCCGAAATTATTATATTCCATGAAATAACATCTCGTTAAGGTATTTTTTCAAATACTTGGCGTGTGTCCATCAAACTCCACATTTAGCATACATGTTGATGAGGTTATTTCTCACGAACATGTCTAGATCAACGCTAATTTTCAAGATGTGGGCATGAACTTTCTTGCCCATCTTCAAAGCTCTGGAATTGGCACATCTTTGCAACAGGTTAGTCTATCCACATGCCTTCAACATTTTCAAATTGGTGCATGGAATCCAGCACCTCTGACAATCTTCTAGCTCTGGAAAATTTAACCACATGATCAAAAGTTACATAAGAAGCTACATCGGTTCTATGTTCTTCTACTGATTTCCATTCAATGGCCATGGCATCAATTTTTTTACTAATCGTATACCCTTTGAACAATGCTATTGGATTCCATAGTCAAAAACAACAATCAACTGCAACATATGGGTTGTTGTGATGGAAGGAATGAAGTCTCTTGAAATTTACATTGGTTAAAATAGAGATGTCAAATTTCATCATTCATTCATTCTAAAGATTTCGTATAAATACATTATCAACCCATAGTTACTCAATCCAACCCCGAAATCTAGAGCATGGAGACATCATCGAACAAGTAAAAGAATGGACTCTCAATTCAAACCTGAAATCCAGAGCATAAAGCCATCATCGATTAAGTAAATGAATGGACACTCAATCCAAACTTGAAATCGAGAGCACAATTTCTTGAAAAAGTAAAATATGGAGGAACCATTGAAAAAAATCTACTGGTATCCAATATAAGAAGCATTCAAGAAGTACTCTGAGGTTATGAACAATGTTTTCCCTGCTTATGATGGTCAAAAGGAACCATGATTTATCCTCTAAAATCTTCTCTTTATTTCCCAGTAGGTTTTGTACCGCTAGGAGTGATTTCCCGTTGGATTCCTTGGTTATCCATTGGTTTAGAAACATGATCACATATGTTTAAATGCCTTTATCTTGCAGCCTTTGGTGCCACAAGTATATCAATGACCATAATGCCTAATCAAGAAATGACATGTTCATATTTAAAAACAGAAGAGGTGTTCCTTGATAACATATATTGATAACAACTATATATATATATATATAGTATATATATATATATATATATGGGGATGTAGGGGTTTTGAGTAGTTAACAAAAAAAAAAGCCTACCTTCTAAAACTTTAACACCAAAGTCCATTGCATTGCAAAAAACGTGTTTCTCTTTTCTTTCTAGTATATTTTAATACATTAAAGTTGTCAAATATGAACAACAATTGATTGGTATGATAGAATCACTTACAATATACAATATCATTATCTTAAAACATGTAGCACTAGACATTCTATATACATTAATTAGATAGTACATATCTAACAATAATGTCAATGTTGAATTGATTGGGACAGCTAAGCATCCACTTGAAAACTAATATAACGTTGTTGATGGAATTTAAAAAGGGCACCTAGTTATAATAATGTAAGTTAATGTTTATGTGAATGCTGAAAATGAATAAGATGGATTTAGTATGATTGTTTCGAGATATCTAAGGATATTTGAGAGTGACTAGTAGTGCGTGGTAGCACTTTCTTAGATAGCAATGGGGGAGGATTTAGTGGACCCACGGTTATCATCTCTATATTAGGAATAGTCATTTATAAGTATAACAAAAGAAAACTTACATCTATCATTATGCAAAACATGTGTGAGCCGAGTAAGAATTGAGGGGGTCCTAAGTTGTGCTAATAAGTCTTACATATCATACAGATATTTGAACAATTCAAAATGGTGAGGACGTGAAGAAATCAAGGTCAGGGAGAGTCATTACAAGGACCTCCTAGAAATAACCCATTACCTTCACCATAGTTGACTCTCATATTGTGTTCCTTAGAAGCAATTAATGAGACCTTAAAAGGGCACCAAAAAAATGAAGTGGAAGTGAAGCACCCTCCCTTAGGGTTAGGAAATCTCGAGGGATCAAGAGACTTTGATAGAGGACCTCCAATCGAGGACATTACTAGGGAGTTCCATAAGATTAAGCTCCTAGATTTTGCAAGAGGTCGTGCCAGTGAATGTACAGAATATTGGTTAGAAGGAATGAGAAGGTGCTTCACACTAAGGGATTACAATTCCAATTCAAAAGCTAAAATAGCAATATTCCAAATCAGAGATAGTGCTCTTAATTGGTGGGCTAACTTGGAGCATCAACTACACCTCACTCCAAACACAATTACTTGGGAATTATTTGAGGAGAGATTCAAGAAAAAGTACCTGCGAGCATATTATGAAGAACAACAGGTAGGAGCCTTACATGCCCTAGTAAAGGGAAATCGTACAGTAGAAGAATATGAAATTAGATTCATGGAATTGGTCAAGTATGTCTCCTACATGGATACTGACAAATGCCAAGCTGATCATTTTTTTAAGGATTGAACCCTAAGATTAGGGCAATGGTGCAGATGTGGAAACTATCCTTAGTTGCAGAAGCTGTATAACAGGCTTGTTATGTCAAAGAACACTTAGAATTAAAAGGTGGAGGCAAAGCTATTTTTCCACGCCAACCAGGGTTTATGGGGAAGCCCCCTCGTACCTCCCTTAGGGAAGGAAATTTGAGGCCAGCACCATATCAAAACAAGGTTGTACCTAGAGTACCGACAGTGGGGATTTCAATGGTTACTAGTGTAGCTTTGCCTACAGCTTCAAGGGCACATACAAATCAAAGTCATACACGAGGAGAAACAAGTGGGGGCAGGGGTCCCAGGGGAAGGAACTCTTTCCAAAGAACTGCACAACATTCGATTCAAGGTCTATCGTGCATCATTGGTTGGGGATACAAAAGACCTCATTACCAACAGAACTGCCCTGAGTTACAAGTTGGTAACAACCATAGAGAAGGAAAAGCACCAGTGGGGGGGCCAAGTAGCCACCATCGAATCTATGCAGCAGTTGATAACCACCAATTTGAACACCAGTCTACCATGGTAGAAACCTCAAATATGATAAACAAAGTAAAAGTTAAAATTTTGTTTGATTCTTGTGCTAAAGATAGTTTCATTTCACCAGGTGCATTAGAAAAATGTGGGTTGGCAGCCTATGAGCACGATGAATTTAAACAAGTTGAGATGGCTTTTGGGATAAAACAAGCAGTAGGACCTAATGTTGACCAATGTCAGGTAAACCTCAGGGTGTGTATGGCTAAGTTGAAGGCAAACATCACACCATTGGGGACGTATGATGTAATTATTGGAATGGACTAGCTAGAAGCTCATCAAGCTTTGGTAGACTATTTCAAGAAGAAAGTGATTTGTTTAGATGATGAAGGTAGGCCAATTGAGATTTTTGGAATCAAGAGGGGAGTTTCGCTACAATTCATATCCATGATGAAGGTAAAACGTTGTCTCCAACAAGGTTGAAAGCTATATGTGGTCGAGGCTATAAGTGACCAGAAAGGACCCTGCCTAGATCAACATCCAATTTTGTCAGAGCTCAAGGATGTTTTTTGGTGGGCTCCAGTATTACAACAATAATGCTGCAACTCCTGGGACTCCCTTCTTTACTTTTATCAACCCGGTAGTTTGTAACAAACTTGGAAGCGACGATGCTGTATGCACAAGTACTAGCTCTTTCCGCAGCTGTCACTTGGTCAGCTAGCACAAGTCTACTAGGGGCTTAAGCCAACTTATATGAATTCTGAGAAGAAGCTTTTTAACTGATGGATGAAATCTAACTGAAGGGAAGCTAATCGACTTGCAGAAAGAAACAGAAAAGCTGAAAGGAAATGCAAACCCTAGTAAACCCTAATTTTACCAGCTAGCCCTACTGATGCGAAAAAGAGGATGAAAGCTACTGAAAGAGGTGCCATTACTTCTAGGAAGGTAAAATACATGTGTATATGCTACTTCTATCTGAAGAAAACATATTTTTGTATTTTTGAATAAGTTGTCAGAATTGTCGTGCATGTGCTTTCATTGTTTTTGACTGTGCAGAGGTGGATCAGTAAGAGGAAATGCTTGCAAGAGGTTGGGAAGGTTCATAGAGGGCCTAAGGGGTCCCTAGCACCCTTCCAGAGAGTTTCATAGAGTTTGGCTTTCAGGAAAACGTTTTTGTGAGCTTCTACAGGAAGTCTGCAGGGGTTCTACAGGATGTTCTGGAATTTCTACAGGATGTCTGTAATTTTCTACAGGATGTTCAAAAATGGGATTTTGGAGAATGGATGGAGGAAGAAAGATGAAGGAGTGGGTATGGAGGTGAGATAAGGGTGTGAGGAGGTCGAAGACATGGAGAATGGAGCTGAAAAGTGGCGAGGATGGTTGGATTTATTTAAGGAGAGGTAGAGCAATATTGCACAACCATATGAGGATTTAGGGTAGAGTGAGCAAATGGAAAACATGAGGCAAGAATCTAGGTTGGAGGATGAAGCAGGTAGGATTGGTGGAGTATGGGCAAACAAAGAAGGATAACAGGTGCTCTACAAGTTGTTTTTCAAACGAAACAAACAAGGACTTGGAAAATCAAAGACCTAGTTATGTTAGTCTATTCTGTCCTAGATAACAACAAAGAAATGGAACAAAATTTTATTTGCAATGAAACCAACTGAAATAACTATGAAACTAAGCAATCATAACCCTAAGCATGCAACCAAAACTGATATCAAGTTCAGCAACTAAAAATCTAACACTACTAATTGCATGGTGAAGCAAAGACAATGTTTTTGTTGGCAGCAATGTCACCTTTGTCCCAGCTCATGATCCCACTGAGGGAGAGGTGAGATCAGAGGTGCTTGATGGAATTTTCTTGAAGTTCTTCCCTGTTATTAATCTATCAACTAAATATGAACATGAAAATCCTATCTAATCATCAACCACGACCTATGTAACCAGCAAGATGTTAATCTACTTAACAGAAATTATTTTGCAAAGACATAAAAAGCAAATAACAGTACATGAAGGAATCCTTGGCACTTGGGTTGGGCCCAACCCCAAGAGTTGCAGGCTCCTAAAGAAACTTAGAACTGATGCCAAATAAAGTTGCTTTCCATTACTCAAAAATAGCCATGCTCATAAGAAAGTTATACAACAGCAGTTACGAAAATGAGCTGAGAAAATAACAGCACTCTAGTGCAAAATAACAACAGTCCAAAAAGTAAACTACGAAGGCTAGAAGCCTTCCTATTTATGCCTACGAGGGGCCTTAGCAGCCCTCCTTGACTCAAGGGGCTCGGCTGTTCCAACTACTAGTAAACAATGAGTTTTCACCAAGCAGCTCGATTGCCTTTAGGATTTGTTTTGGTGGCCTGCTGAGCTTCGAGTTGAGGGTGGATATTTCGAGGAAGGGCCATTTAATGCAAGAAACATCCTTCTTATGAATCCTCACCCTTGTTCCTTCATGCTTGGCTGTCATCTGGCTCATAATTTCTTGGCTTTGTTCCAAAATTGGTCCAAAAAACCTGAAATAACCACGTATTAGCCTTCTTGGTAAAGTGACCACCCTCATTCGTTCAAGTAACATAAAAATACTCAAAAAACATACATAAACTATGAAAATGGTGGATTGATCCAGAATAATTAGGCAAAATGAGGCCAATAAGTTACCCATTGTGGGGCTCATCATCGCCCCCCTGCTAAATAGGTTGCTCATCCTCTGAGCAACTAGTCCAGCTCCTCATCCTTGATTGCCTTGACCACCTCTCTCACATCCTAGGCCACTGAGGTGATATCTTCTTTACGATCATGAAATCCGGCCTTTCTTTCCACTTCTTCCCTTTGTTTGTGTTCCTCCTCTTCTTTACCTCCTTCTAGCAGCCCCAAAAGCAAAGGAGGACTGAACTTGAGGCTGATTCAATTGGCCTGAAGATTCTGCATGGACTATTTGTAGAGAGGTACTCTTGCCAAGGCCTCCCTTATCCTTGTTGGGGTGTGGTATTCTCTAATCTTTAGGCTGTGGGACAGTGAATTCCACCTTCGGGAGCAAGCATGAACACAGTTATCCCCCAGCAGTCCCTCCATGTCCTCAAAATGGGCTATGGCTTGAGCTTGTCGTCCCATGTAATCTGGTAGGGCCTGAGAGTCATTGGCCAAGTGCTGGTGGGCAGATATTAATGCTAAAGGATCCTCCGGTTTTGCTCTAATCAATAGTGGTTCATGTAGTTCCCTATCCATAATGTTTTGGACCTCTGCTGCTCTCTTTTCTTCATGATTTAGCCAAGAGGCCATGGCCATAAGTTGCACGTATCCTATTGCAGTGTTGGGGTCCCACAAATTCATGTTGGGAAGGGCCAAATTGTGTAGGTAGAACTCTGATAGTTTGGCCTTGTCCTTTGATGAGCTGCTGTCACATAAAGTCATGAATTGATGGTAATGTTGAAATGGAGTGATGCCCCTTTGGGCCAAGGTGTTGATCTGAAACTGCAACCACTGATCCTTAAGGTATAGGGCGTATGATTTGGCAGGTTGCCTACACTACAAAGCTCCCATTACCCAGCTGGCCATGCAGGCCAGTTGGGCTTCCTTTTCTTGGATCTGTTGCTTTAGAGAATGTATCTCCTGGGCTGCTTGCAATTCCTTTTCCTGTAACTATCTGGTCAGTGCCTCGATCTCAACTTCCAACCCATATTTTACCTGCTGTTTATCAAGGGTCTCTTTGTCTATTGTGGGCTCTTCCTCTTGTTGCTGTTCTCCTAAGGTTTGGGGTCTGTCTTCCTTAAAGTGTCCCTGTGACTGTAGCTACTGTTTGAGCAGCTCATTTTATTCCTATAGCTTGGCCCGCTGGCTGCTTTCTACATGCCATACCATAGCCAATTCTTTCCTTGCCTCTTTGAGTTTCTCCTCCAAGGGACCTATATCTGCCACACCCTTGGACTTGGCGATTTTCATCCAAGTGTGGGTCCTCACTCTCTCCTCTTTTAGTGCAAAGAATAGTGGCACTGCGAATTTTTGGGGAATTGTCTTCCCAGCCTCTAACATGTTATAGTAGGAGCCCAAGCTGGGCTGGGGGCTAGGTTCCACAATGTTTTCAGTCTTCTCTTCCTCCTGGGATGATTTAACTGCCTTTTATTCCAATTCCTCAGTCTCCTTCAGTCTAGCCAACGTATCCTGTAGAATTGTCTCAGCATCCTGTAGAGAGGTCTCTGTGTCCATCATCTTAATCCTTTCTCTCCAGGTGGACATATTTGGGCTACCCTGTTCATAGGTGATGGATGCCTCTGAGGGAGACCTTTCCTTTTGTTTAATTGGGGTGTCCACAATCATAATTGGCTCTTTTGGTTGTGGCTGGGGTCTGCCAGTTTTTATCTGCATGCTTCTTCTTGCCTTCAAATACATAGATGGTCCCTTTTTCACTTCCCTTTTTTCTATGGGGTTATGCTCAAGGTAGCTAGCACCACTACTACCTCCCTAGCCAGAATCTCAGGAGACTTCTCTTTTTTCTGCTCTGATTTTATGCTTCCTGTAGAAGCTGGTTTCGAACTTCCTGTAGAAGCTGTTTCCAGACTTCCTGTAGAAGACATTTTTAGACTTCCTGTCGAAACTGTTTCGGCCTGTTTGGCTGGATGTGTCTTTTATTTTGATTCCTGTTTGGTTGCCTTGGTTGTGATCTCCTTTGTTTGGGATTTTTTAGTCCTCTCTGCTCTACTTTGCAGTGGTTTCTCCCTGGGTGTTTGTGCCATTGGTCCTTCCATAGTTTTAGGTTCAGCAACTTGGCCTTTTCCTTGTTTCTCCTTCTGCTCTTTCTGTGGTGGTTTTTCTTTTGTTTCTTTGCCACTTACTTTCACTCTGGCTTCAAGGTGTTTCCCTTCTTCACTGCTGGATGAGGTGAGTTCCTCGACCAGGATTCAGATATCATTGTCTCTGGACATGTTGTGGAAAATCTCCCAAGAGAGGGGGACAGTGTAGGTATGGAGGGCATCCTCTACCAAAAGCTTGATGAGCCTATGATGGGTTAGCTGATCTGGTGTCCCTTCCTTCAATTTTGTGCCACATTCAATCAATGATTGCAAGAGAAAATAGGGGATGCTTAACTTCTGCTCTGGGGGTAAATCCAACCCATGTCTTAGTTCTTTCAACAACCGAAAATGATAGCCGTAAACAATACTGAACCGCCCCTCATATTTTGGAGACTGGCTTTGCTCCACACAGGATGTAAACTGGCCCTCCTTACCCCATTCTTGTCTTATGCAAAAACGTTCATCAGGCAGGAAGAATTCTTTCTTGGCTTTTTGGCCTAATTCCCTCTCCTCTTTGCTCCAGGGTATCCCTAATGGCAGATCAATGACTCGACTAATGAGTGTAGGGGTAAGCTTTAAGGTCAACCCTCTGAAATTCACAGTGGCCAGTGTCTTTGATTTAGGTCATAGGGACATTAGGAATTCCTCCATTATCTCATCATCATGTCCCTGAATTTTGTCATAAAAAGTCATCCAGTTGGCATAGGTGAAGAGGTCCACCACTGTGGGATGTTCACGCAATTTTCTGGAATCCGAGGGTTCCTTTCTGATAAACCCCCCAGGCATGGTGAGAGTGCTTTGTTTCAATGCTCTGAGCAGAAAGGGACTGTTGTTCTATGGTTTCCTCCTTTGAACTTCAAGACAGGCTCTCTCAGGTGTTTATAAATTAATCTACACCAATTCCCGGTTCTAATGCTTTCGTTGCCCAAAACTCGGTTGTCCGTGTGTAACAGGGAGAATTAAGTTTCCATAGACAGGACATAGAGCTTAATTTCCATCACCAGCATACATACAACTGTGTAAATTCAAATTTTTCACACAGACGTTAGCCCTCATAGTGCTTTATCTTTTCTACTGGAAAAATCTTTTAACAGGAATCGTGGAAGGGAAATTTAATGCAGACACGATTGAGAAATGTCGTGCGACACATAGGCAAACCGCTGGTTTTGACTCACAGGCAGACTTGTCTCTAATTCTCCTACTCTAGGCAATGCAATTCACCACCTTTCAAAATATGGCATGCATGGGAGAATTTTTTTGAGCCTACCTCCCTCAGAACTTCAAATTTGTCGAGGAAAAACCCAGGGTTCTCTGTTCCGGAAGGCTATGCCATACTTCCTGTAGAACTTCTTCTTGTAGAATGCTTGTTGGCTTCTGTAGGATGTCCCTGCACTTCTAAATGAGCTCGGGACATGGGAGAACTTTGGAACAGGCCGAAAATCTCGGTGGAGGACGACGGTTAACAGAGTGTGGAAGCGGAGGATGAGTACTTTGGCCAGGGTGTTGCAAATGCAAATGATTAGCGGGTGTGCGAATCTTCAACCAAACATTTTGAACTGCAGCGCAATTTGTGGCGAGGGGGTGAGGTGGCCGGACCGAACCGTTAACTAACGTCATGGCCATAATTCTTCTGCATGTCTCTGGCCGCCATTACCTCCCCTCTGCCATTAATTGCCGCCACCACTGTCAGTCCGCCGATTTTCCCCGACTGGACACTCCACACATGTCCGCTGCACGACTCACTAGCGAGTTTGAACGTAACTAATCTTGTTCAGATCCCATGAAGTACTGTAACTCGCTGAGGGTGGTGAGTTTACTAGCCACTGCCTCACTTGCTGCTGCCTCGTGCACGGGTGCTAGAGCCCATTCTTTCATTTTTTGAAGCTACATGCATGGCCTTGGAACCTGATCTTTTAGTTGTAAACGCTGCATGCACAAGTTCTGTCTGGTCTCAGCTGTCAAAGAGGTGTTCACGTCCAAGAGGAGCCTTTTTTCATGTTCCCTGTGTTGATTTCAGCTACCCCTGCTTCCAGAGTATGTGCTCCAGAGGGATCAGCTACTACAAGATTCCTGTAGGATGTCCTGTAGCTGCTTCTCCTCCTGGGATGCAGGATAAACGAGCAGGGCCATATTGCGGACAAGGACTAGATGCGTTGATGAAGAGTCTAGATGGAACTTGAATAGGTAGAGTGTGCGAGCCTTTGCTGCTTGATTTGTCACTAGGAAAAGGTTTTTCAATCTGAGGAAAATAGGGCTCTTTGTATGATTGTGCAGGAACACATAACCAGGTGGGTGCAATGGAGGTGGAAAGAGATGGAACAGGGCGCCACATGGTGTTGGATTGGATAGAGGTGTGGATGCACCCTAACAAACTGATCCCAACCATTAGATTCCCTTTCAAAATTGAATTTGGCTCATCCGATGGTTCTACAGGATGTTTCCTGTAGAAATTCAGAACTACCTGTAGAAACGCTTGGAATTTCCTGTAGAAAAGCCTGGAACTTCCGGTAGAAATCCCATAACTTCCTGTAGAAAGCCCAATCTTGACCTGAATGTGACCAAATCCTAAGAGAGGTGAGTGGCCATGCAGGGAGTGTCTAAGGGGATGTCCTGGAGCCTAGTACGGACTCCTGTCCTTGTTTTGCGCGCCCCTCTTTTCCTGCAAATTATTCACTGCAACCTGTAATTTTTCACAGAGATTAGTCCTGTTTTTTTTTTTTTTTTTTCTCTTCCTTTTTTTTTTTTTTGATGAGATAGCTAGGGTGCCTCAATGAGGTTTTCACCCTTGCTATCTGCCCTGGGCGCCTCGAAGAGGTTTTCACGCAAGGATATTTTTATTCCCCTTTTTTTTTATTTCTCTAGAGACAGCAGGGGTGCCTCCATGAGGTTTTCACCCTCATTGTCTGCCGTGGGCGCCTCAGAGAGGTTTTCACCCAAGGATCCTTTTTTTTATTTTTATTTTTGTGTTTTTTTTTTTTGATGATCAAGGTGTAGGTGGAATAGAGGTAGAGCCCTGCTCCACTACCAACACTGATTTTTCCAAAGTTTCAACGAACTCCTGCCTCGAAAGAGGTTTCCTGTAGATTTTCAATCGGTGCCCATTGACGAGCATGGGGATGGCTTCTTCATCAATGGTCTTGATGAGGACTAAACCATTGTCATTACATTTCTCCACTGCATATGGTCCTAACCATCTTGTCCTCAACTTCCCTTTCAAATCCTTATATCTTGAGTCACACAGCAGCGCCCAATCTCCTGGCTGGAATTGCTTTTCATTAAGGTGCTGGTCATGCCATATCTTCCTCTGAAGTTGGACTACTTCTGAGTGGAGGAGGGATTGCATTCTTTGTTCATCTAATCCATTTAGCTGCAGTAATCTTTCACGTTGAGCATGGTTGAGATCTAGGTCTAGCTGAGCTGCCACCCTTAATGTGTTGTACTCGAACTCTATGGACAACAAAGCTTTCTTCCCGTAGACCAACTCGTAAGGTGTGAAACCTGTTGTAGTTTTCCAAGTGGTATTGTAGGCCTAGGTGGCGTCAACAAGGTGATCTGCCCAATCCTTACTGCTGCTACTCGCCACCTTAGTCAAAATCTCTTCCAATGCTCTATTAGTGACTTCCACCTGCTCATTTGCTTGTGGATGATACGGGGTGGAATTTCTATGCTTGATCTTGTGATGAGCGAGCAAGTCTTCAATCAAGTTATAGGTGAACTGGCTTCCTTGATTGGTGAGTAACTCCCTTAGGTAGCCAAACTTGTAGAATATATTTTCCCTTAGAAACTCAGCCACTTTTTCTTATGTCGCTGCCTTGATTGCCTTTGTTTCTGCCCACTTTATCAGGTAGTCAGTGCACACAATGATGTAAGACCATTGCTTTGAAGGAGGACTGATAGGACCCACAAAGTCCATGCCCCACTTCTCAAATGGCTCGAAGGTCACTTGAGGTTGGAGGGGCATTTCATCCCTTGGAGTCGGTTTCCCCATCCTCTGACATCGGTCACACTAGCGGATGTATCTCCTAACATCTTGATGAAGAGTAGGCCAATAGTAGCATGCCTGTAGAATTTTGAAGGCAATCCTTTTTGCTGCAAAGTGGCCTCCACAGGGCCCATCGTGATAGGTTAGGAGGATGTCAAAGACTTCCTCTTCCCTAACACAATGCCTCAAGATCTGATCTCGGCCAAGTTTAAACAGGTTGCCCCCGATCCAAGTGAATGGGCCACTCTTCCTCACGATTCTACTCTTCTCCTTTGAGGATAGAAGCGGAGGGAACTATGCTGAGACCAAGTAATTTGCTATATCATCAAACCATGGAGAGAGTACTGAGATAGAAAACAAGTGTTCACCTGGCATCTGGTCATCCACTGTCCCTTCTTCACTTGCCGGCAAATCCAATCTACGTAGGAAGTCAGTAACAACATTTTCCTTACCTGGCTTGTCAACAATAGTCAAATCAAATTGTTGTAGCAAAAGTAACCATCTAATGATACGAGCATTTACATCAGGCTTATTCATTAAATATCTAATTGCAGCATGATCAGTGTGTACGAATGTTTCATACCCAGTGACGTAGTGTCTGAACTTGTTCAGGGAATGGACTACACCCAAGAACTCTTTCTCGGTTACAGTATAGTTCATCTCTGCCTTGGATAGGTTTTTGCTGACAAAGTATATGGAATATGGTAGTTTCTCCTCAACTTGTCCTAAGGCTGCCCCTATGGCTTTGTTCGAGGCATCAGTGTGGATGTGGAACGGTAGGGCCCAGTTTGGACCTCTCAAGATCGGGGCGGATACCAACTTAACTTTTAAATCATCTAGGGCCCCTTGGCAGTCATCAGTCCATTTAAACTCAACATCTTTCCCTAAGAGGCTAAACAATGGCGAGGCTAGCTTACTAAAATCTTTGATGAATCTTCTATAGTATCCTGCCAAGCCTAGAAAACTTTGAACATCTCTGACCTTTTGAGGAGGTGGAACCTTTTGGATGATAGTGATCTTTTTAGGATTCATCTGCAATCCTTGCTGAGAAATGGTATGACCTAGCACGGTCCCTTCAGTCATTAGGAATTCACTTTTTTCAGGACTGAGGGATAGGTTCATCTCAATACACTTGGCTAAAACTTTTCCCAGGTTAGTCAATGCTTCTTGGAAGTTGGACCCATAAGGAGTGAAGTCATCCATATAGATTTCCACTGAATCGTGAACCAGTTCAACAAATATGCTCAATACCGCCCTCTAGAAAGTCGCAGGAGTGTTGCACAACCCAAAGGGAAGGACCCGGTAGGCAAAGGTACCCCATGGACAAGTGAAGGTGGTTTTATCTTGGTCTTCTGGGCTGATTTGGATCTGATTATACCCGCTAAACCCATCTAGGAAAGAAAAGAACTTCTTCCCTGCTAGTCCATCGAACACTTGATCTATGAAATGTAAAGGGAAATGGTCCTTCTTGGTGGCTTTGTTAAGTTCTCGGTAATCTACACAGATTCTCTACTTCCTGTTTTTCTTGGGCACAAGCACTAGGGGTGAGACCCACTCACTATCAGAGATAGGGTAGATGAATCCTGCATCCAACATTTTTTGTAATTCTTCCTTGATGATGTCTTTAAGGGTTGGATTCATTCTCCTCTGAGGCTACCTGACTGGTTTACTATCCTCTTTAATGTAGATGTGATGGCTACAAACTGAAGGGTGGACTCCTTTCATCTCCTTATAGCTCCAAGTGAAAGCATCCAAATGGTTGTTCAATAAGCTACACAACTCCTTCTCCTGGGAGGGAGATAAGGAGGAGCTGATCTTTAAGTTTCTTTCAGGGCCAAATTCCACACTCGTAACTATGGGAGAGGTCAGATCAGTCACACAGAGGTCCACTAAAGCACTAGCTTGGGTATCTTCCACCAACTCTTCTAATGACAGTGCACTAGGAGGTGGATTTTGAATCATATTCTCAATCAAGTCATCCTCGGTTTGAGGGCCTTCCATGGTGGCTTCTACCGTGCACAAAGGTGCAGAGTAGAACTTGTCCTCATCTCCCTCTTCCAACCAGAGTGGTAAGTCATGTTCTAGCAGAGGTTGGGCAGGCGGATAGAGGACTAGCTGCTTGGACAAGGGTCATTCTTGATGGTCATGATTCTAGCTCAACAACTGATGTAAGCATCTGCAGTAGCTAACCAAGGCCTTCCCAAGGTGAGGGGGTATCTAGTGAGTTTTTCCTTTGGCTGAAGGACCAAGAAGTCTGCAGGGTACTCCCAAGAGTCAACAGAGACGAAGACATCTTCCACAATCCCTTCGGGAGTCACGGTGGAGCGGTCTGCTAATTGCAGTATTGTCGAGGTCTTCCTTAAGGAACTTTGAAGGTTGAGTTTAAGCAGAGTGTCCCTAGTCATCACATTAATGGCAACCCCTATATCAATCAAGGTGTGGGGGATTATGGTGCCATTGATGTGGACATCAACTATAGGACTCCTA
The DNA here is from genome assembly GCA_000404065.3 of Pinus taeda. Lineage (NCBI taxonomy): Eukaryota > Viridiplantae > Streptophyta > Pinopsida > Pinales > Pinaceae > Pinus > Pinus taeda. The sequence goes on along the minus strand of APFE030400534.1, from coordinate 57,279 downwards.
GGGTCCAAATATTTTGGACAGATTACTTGCCCCAACATTAGATCGGACAGTTGTCCTATGACCTTGATGGTCTGGGCATCTCTCTTGCGCCTACTTGGGTGCCTGAAACACTTCTCCTTGACGAATTTGTTGTATATTGGTACATCTTTTATGGCCTGTAGAAGGGGTATTTTAACACACAACCGCTTAAGTTCTCCCAAAAGTTCAGTCTCCTCTAGGTCTAGTTGCGTGGTTACTGTTAGCTGCTTAGGAAAGGGTGGAATGGCTTTGGGTTCACTTTCCTGTTTTTCTTCCTCATCCTCCGGGGGAAGAAGTTGACGATTTGGAAGGACCTTCCCAGATCACAGGTTGATCTCCTGGATCTCCACAGCATAGGTAGGACATGTTTTCTCCCTAGTGTATACTTGCTGGGCCTGTCTGTTGTTGGGGTTCGGGTTCGGTTGGTCAGGCATCTAGGTTTGTCTTGGAGGAGCAGGAGGTAATGGTTGTGGTTGAGTAGGTGGTGGAGGCAAAATGGTGGGAAGAGAATTGTATTGGGGCCTCCACCCCTGCTGAGGTGCATTGCACTGAGGCTATGGCTGGATAGGTGAGGGAAATGAATGAGCAGTAGGTTGAGTATGGTATTGAGATGGATAAGACCACAGAGGAGGTGCGGACCAGGAAGGATGAGCAGGGGGGCCCCAAGAAGGTATTTGAGCGGATTGGTGTTATAGACATTTTTGGGCACTTCAACCCCAATCACAAATGTCGATAATTTGAGGGCTCCTAAGTCCCTAAAAGTGTTGCTTCACTGCCTAAAGGAACAAGGTCTGCTGATTACATCATCTCCCAGAAGTTCTCCACTAAAAACTGGTCATAAATGGTTAAAATTGGACAATACTGAAACCCCAGTGTAGAGGGTGTGATGCAAATCACCTTCCCAGTGTACAGGGTGTGATGCATACTGAATGGCCCCTCTGTAGGGTGCGATGGCTGGGAATGGACAAATGGTAGGGACAAATTGCGAGGTGGAAGATCATGGAATCTTCCAAAAGCTTCCCCTTTGACACTTGCCTCTCTATATTTGACCAGGGATGCGTAATAGATCATCATTCTCCAAGTGGAAGTAGGAACTATCTGAGAGAAGGAATTAATCAAGACCCTAGAAGATGACTCACCTCCCTACAATCATCTATATATGGATCCCTCATCACAGAGATCCAGAGGCTGGAATTTTGTATCTTATAGAGAAGTGATGTTGGTTTTCTGGTGTATATTAATAGTGTTGGGTGATCTAAGCTTTACTTGAGGTGAAGAAGGGCTTTCTTGCTGGAGGATGATGTCGGGTCAGAACATATGGTTGTAATCCTCTTGCTACTTTTCATCTTAATAAAGTTATTCAAGTTTTCCTCCATATTCTTGTATGTTTTTTTATATATGCATTTGTATAGTTAACACACATCTGGTCTTGTGTTATTTATGAATATAGATCTTTGTTCTTCGATAGTAGTATGTTGCTATGATTCCATAGGTGCTCTTTGAAGCTGGGCAGACGAAGAAGAAGTGGCATGGCTCTATCAGGAAGGAGAGGAAATCAAGAGCAAGACTAAGGTTGGTATCCTTTGTTCCACTCCTATCTATTTTCATAAAGGAAAATGAAAGTAGACTTTACTTGTTTTTTTCTAAGATAGCTACCAGTCTTAGTGGGAATAGCAGCATCCGAGTGGACACTATTCCTGGTAACAAAATGGCGACTCCGCTGGGGAGCAACTAGATTGCTTGTTAGCATATCTTTGTTTCTTTTATAAACTTACAGACATAGCTTGAAGCCAAGCCAACTAGCCTTCAAACTGCATTTGTTATACAAATGCAAAGTAGATCAATACTGCTTTAGTCTATCTCTGGGTTTTGTTTATGAATTAAACAATCGATCTGCAAACAGTCTAATTGCCCTAAGTGGCGGCTCTAGTAACCTCCTTAGATCAACCCTGTGATTTAAATATACTGAACATCACTTACTCGGCCTAAATCCCTGAACTGAATTGCAAATTGTGAGTAAAAACTCGTTCAAATTCTCGCAATGGTACCATCGCACCCTGCCTTCAAGGCAGTCTGTATGCATCGCACTTCTCGAGTGCAGTAGGTGTGCTACATACTGAATTCACTGTATGACAGGTGCGATGGTCAGGGAAGGTTAACTTTACCTTCAGACTTTGGTTTTTCCTCACTGTTTTCAGTCCTATTCAGGAGTTTTGTTGTCTGTGGTCATTGTATCTCTATGAAAACCCCGTTCTCTTACATTATTCCACCTTCGTAGTGCAAAGAACTGCAAGTGTTTTTATGTATTGTGCGCCATTTTCAGTTCTCTTTTGCAAAGAAGTAGCATAGTCGAACTGTCATTTCTTGATCTGAAAGTGTCGTAGCTATCGTTTTCAGTCATAGAAGAGAATCCCATTGTTCTTGATAGTCGATTATACAGTTATTGTTGCATATGATTTGAATTAGTATTTTTTAAAGTGTCGAAACGCAACTTTCATTTCGAAATCGCAAAGTGCCTCTCTTACCTTCACTTCATTTTGAAAAGAAATTTGTTGAGTATTGTTGCTTTGAAAATAATTCATATTTGCACTTAGCTTTCTTATCATCATTCATACATCAAGAAGGCTGAAAACAAACTCATGCATGTGCATTTTCATTTAGACTGCTTGGTTTGATTTAGGACGGTGCATTTAGCGTGTGCTCTGTGCTCTTTGCTGAAAGATTCTTAACTTTCTTTCCTTAGTAGCTAGGATTTTCATTGCCTAAAGAAGATTAAACGTTTATTTATCATCTTAGACTGCATTTTAGGAATTGTATACACATCACGTGGTGAACCTAAAAGGAAAATTTTTAAGCAAGATCAACTTAAAATGAATTTAATGAATCTAACAACGCTTTGGAACCTAACGCACAACATCTAGAGGTTTAGGCTAGAGACGTATTCCGGCGTGTAAAACCTGGTAACTATTGTTTTCATTGTTGGTTGGGTGATTCCTCCACTCGGAGACGACAGGTGCCAGTATGGACTTGCGCTCCCACGTACTGTCGAGTATATTTTGGGAGACCACAATAGGCTGCATCCTTTATCCTTAGGAATCCGTGTGTGCCGCCCTATCAATCGCAATGCACTGAACACAACATTCAGGAAGATTGACTGCCGTACCGTAAAAATTATTCTGCAGTTTTGTGATTGGTTTGGTAATCCCCTCTGCCTAGATCTCCAGAGAAGTCCATTTTTCTCCTTTTCAGACTCCTTAAAAGAAAAGGTCCTTTGAGCACTTGACACTTCAGGCTCAATAAAAATCGAAGGCGACTATAGTCATCTTTTGTTTTTATTCTCGACTTTTTAAAATTGAAATAAACAAGTTGTGTTAAAGCGTCTAAAATTCATTTAATTCGAAAAACATTTTTCTCTTTTATTTTGAGTTGATCAAGTAATCCGCAATTGTGGAAGAAAGTCAATCAAAACCCCGTCGTTTGCGAAGACTTACGATTCAACCGTTGTTGACTCCGGAAGCGAAACCATTCCGGATGAAGCAAACTCGTTTGACCGGATCAAAGTCCCCTTGGTTGGTTGGAGCAAGTACTCCAACATCCTCAGAGACTCCGGTTACTCCAAACATTTATGGTATCCCTGCCTCTATAGAAGAAATTCCACAACAACAAAAGGACATTACAACTGATCCTAGTGTGACGGTAAACACTTCTATTCCTAAACCGGCTCCATCTACAGTTGATTCGGAAGGTGTTACTCCCCAAATTTCTATTGCTACAGAACTTATATCTTCTTTGGCACCATAAATATTTTACGGACTTGATGGTCTGCCTCTTCCTCTTGGATTGATTGCCATAGAAGAGATTGTGGAAGATCCTCCATCTAACACTCCAGCACAACTTGGAGCTGGGATTGCCATGTATCCTTCTTCATCAGAAGATATTCACCCGCCATCAGAAGTTCTTGAAGAATTGCTAAGGAATATTTTGGATAGGCTTAATATTTCCGAACAACCGTCGACATCAAGGACTGCGTTACCTGACACAGCAGCAACAGAAGCTCCTTCTGCTACTTTGACAATGTTCGCTGGCATGCCGTCTATCCCAACTAGCTCTCAATCGCTTGATGGAGTCCATCCAGGGGCTATTTCAATAGTATGGACTGTTCCCTTTTGTTCGTCCGGAATTATATTTGGAATCTCTTATGTTGAGTCTCAACAAATTGATCCTTCACAAGGTCAATTTGGGCAAACTGGTTCCCAAAGGAAAATCATTCCTTTGAGTATTGGATTATCGTCGTATGGAGGGCCATATACCCTTTCATAGCCTTCCTCGGAAGGACAAACATGCATGAGTTCACAACAAAATTTGGGTTATGCTGGAATCATGACTAGCGGCTGGGTGCCAATCCTGCCTTAACAACCAAGAGTTGTATGCTCAATGCAACAAAGTTTACCTATGACAAATATATCCACTACGCTGGCTATTGTGGCAGTATCACAAGTACAAGCGTTACCAGTTGTATGCCAACCTCAAGTTTCGCAGGTTGTAATGTAACAATATCTTGTACCTACGACACAACCGCAATCACCAACTAGTGGAATGGCACAAGTTCAAACGGGGAATGCCAACCCCCATCTTGGTCAAACAGTTAGTACTGGACAACAGCCCATGGCTTCACAACCATGGCTGGTGCAATACCAACAACCGAAATTCCAACAAGCTTACCAAGGATATGAGCAACAAGTCTTTGCAAGTAATGGGCAGCCATATCAACCATATCATAATGGTTACGCCCATCAGCCTTACCAAATTTACCAACATCAAATGCATTATGCTGGTATGCAAAGACCAACTGCTCAAACGATCCCATCTTATCCGGGGTATGCTCAACCAAGCCTAAATCAATAGTTGCCTTTTGTAGTAACTTTAGAGTTACCGAATCTAAGTCGACTAACGAACGATCCAATTGCCTACACCCCTTGGTGGCCGGCGATTTCGCATAAAATTTCGTCTGATATTCCTAAATTTAATGGAAATCCAGGCGAAGACCCATTGAATCATGTGATGACCTTTCATCTATGGTGGTCATCAAACACTCTCAATGATGATTGAATTAGGCTTCGCCTCTTTCAGTGAACGCTAACTAGTCCTGCAACAAAGTGGTATATCGAATTGCCTAGAGCTTCGTTTGATAACTTCGGTACCCTAGCCACAACCTTTCTAACCCATTTTCAGTTACCTATAAGGTACGAAACAGGAACTGAGCTACTTACCAATTTCAAACAAACGACGGCCACTCACATATCCGATCATATTCATGAATGGTGACGTCGTCGTAGAATGGTGAAAACATATGTTCCTGATCAACTATTGGCTAAATAGTTTATTAAGTCTCAGTTACCTGCCATTAGAGAAGATGTGGCAAAGGGAGGAGTCGTCACTGAAGATCAAGTTATTGCTCATGTGAAATATCTAGTCTTGATCTATACTCAGTTTGGCACGCTCTACGATAAAATCCCTGATGCTCCTAGACCAGAATTTTCTGTTCCTCCGCCTCCTAAATCAAACAAAGAATCTCATGCCGGCAATGGTGTGAAAAGTACGACAAGCACTAAAACCGTAAAGGCTACATTGAAAAAGGCCCACACGGTTTTGAGTCAAAATGCAAATAAGGAACTTCTAGCCTCAGAAGTAAATGCCATGTCTACAGACAAAGGCAAAGAACCCAAGCAACCAGGAGGCAAGAAGAAAAAACAAGGGAAGAAGAAAAACCAGGAGGACTCATCTCCTAAAAAATCTTCTGCAAACCCTTCTGGGAATAGGAAACCAAAAACTCCATGTCATATATGTGACAAGGATCACTGGACCAATGAGTGTCCATATAAATATGAACTTAGAAAATCCTTCAAAAGTTCAAAAACCTCGGCTGTATTGACTAATCCGTTTCCAAACCCAGGAACAAATCTGGTTTCAAGTGAAAATGCTTCTCTGTCCCAAGTGCTAATGTTTTCAGTTTCAAAGCAACTGAATGATGCTCTCATATCGACAAGGAGTAAAGATTATAGGAATCCATAGATGTTGAACAACAAGGATAATGATCAACCTAGTAGTTCAACAACAACTTTGACCGAAGTTGTGCCACCCATCATTCCTGAATTAACAATAAAACTGCCAAAGGGAGTAGTACACAAATCAATGTTTAATCCTCGTGCCTGAGTAGCACAACACTATAATATAGTGGAGGATTTAGCCCAATCGCCATCCGCGATGTCGACTCTTGAGGTACTGCAAAATTGCCCCTCCCAAAAGCAGGCTTTATTATCAACACTAGGTGGGATTGACCCAATGGATTCTAATCTTGTATCTTTTAATCACAAAGGATACGATCCTCAGTTACTAGCTCAACTAGCTTTCCTCGTTCAAGTGAAAGCCCTCAACAAAACTATTCATAGAACAATTATTGATGAGGGGGCATCCACATGTATCATGTCGATGAGTTGCTGGAAAACTCTAGGGTATCCATCCTTGTTGCGATCGTCGACGACATTAAAAGCATTTGATGGATGAACATACACCGCGTATGGGATATAAGTAACTTTCAAGTCGAACTGGGGGGCAAAATAGTAGAAATCGATGTTGAAGTCATCGACGGAAACCTTGATTACAACATCCTACCGGGAAGACCCTGGATATACGCCATGACAGCCGTTGTGTCGACCTACTTTAGGAAAATTGCATTTCCTTCCCAAGGAGGAATTACAATCATCGACCAACAAAATTTTCTCCCCAATAGTTCGCAAGTTACGGGAAGCATTCCGATGATCCATGGAAGCCCTAGCATGCTTCACAATATCGGAGTAGGCCTACTAAAAGACCCCACATTAATGGGAACTTTTACCCTACTGCCTCCAACAAATTTGGTGGAAGTGGCCAATGTAGGAACCTGCAATATGATATCTTCCATTCAAAAGATGTCATAAAACGATGTTAAAATGGATCATCTGCAAGTTTTGCCTCTAACACCACTTGAAATATTATAGAAATCAATGTTTTCAGCATGGGAGGCAAACCCGCATTAACCCTGCTCAAGCGTTTGGATAGATAGGTCTAAGGAATATGGCACCCCTTTAGATCCTTGGTCACAAGTACACTCTACAGATGAAAGGATCATTCAATCGATGATGATTGATGGGGCACCATGGGAAGATTACCACCATCGTTCCCATCTTCTGAACTGGAAAGAAGATAACTCCAGAAACCTACACCATCCTTCAGTATTTGACTTTCTAACAAATACTGTAAATACGGTGGATTTTGAGAGAAACCTATCCAATATTGAAGAGACTACTGGCATAAATATCTCAACCAAAACATATGTTGTAGAGAATATTCATGCTGGCAAATCTTGTTCTTCTTCAGAACTGGAAATATATAGCTCTCTCTTTCACGAATTTAGAGATGTCTTTGCTTGGTCATATGATGAAATGCCAGGTATTGACTCAAGCATAGTTGAACATGAAATTAAGATGTATCCAGATGTCAAACCAGTACGACAACGGCTACGACAGGTGCACCCCAAGAAAGTCATTGCCATCAAGGCAGAAGTTGAAAAAATCCTCCATGCTGGTTTCATTTACCCCGTTCCTCTGACCGATTGGGTATCAAATATTGTTCCTGTGATGAAAAAATAAGGAACGATTATAGTGTGCATCGATTACAGGGATGCAAATCAAGCTTGCCCGAAAGACAACTACCCTACACCCTTTATTGACCAGATAATTGATGAATGCACCAGATGCGAAATCTTTTCATTTATGGATGGATTTTTCGGGTATAATCAAATAAATATTCGTCCACAGGACCAATCAAAGACTGCATTCTTTTGTCCGTGGGGCACATTCACATATCACAAGCTACCCTTTGGTTTGAAGAACGTAGGAGCAACTTTTCAGAGAGAAATGAACTATGCTTTCCATGACATCAAAAACATCGTTCAACCATATCTCGATGATCTTCCAGCTCATTCGCGAAAGCGGACCGATCATCCGCACCATTTGAGAGTGATATTTCTACGTTGCTGACACTATAAGATACGACTCAATCCGCACAAATGCGTGTTTTGTGTTAGTTTTGGTCATTCACTTGGCTTCATGGTCTTAAAGGATGGGATTCGTCTTGACCCATGCAAGGTTAAGGCAATCATTGATTTCCCTCCACCTTCAATCTTGCTTCAGATTCAAAAACTCCGAGGGAAAGCAAACTTCCTTAGGACGTTCATTCCAAATTACGTCGAACTGGCTAAAGGTTATACTCGTTTATTGAAAAAAAGAAGTACCCTTTGTTTGGGATCAAGTCGCACAAGATTCCTTTGATGCTTTAAATCAATCTCTAATACAAGCATCATTAATGTATGCTCCTGATTATAAAAAAGACTTTAACTTGTATCTGGCTGCAGCAGGTACGACCATAGCAATGGTTTTAGTTCAAGAAGACAATGGAATTGAACATCCTATATATTATTTAAGCTAAAACTTAAATGATACAGAAATGAAATACTCCTACATTGCAAAGCTCGCCCTAGGAGCTGTTCAAGCGATACAGAGATTTCGACACTACGTCCTCTTCAGAAAAACTACCATTTTATCAGATTACAACCCCATGACTTATATATTGTCGCGACAGTTGCTGGGGGGCAAATATTCAAAATGGATAGTGATTCTACAAGAGTTTGATCTGGAATTCAAAAAATCCAAATCAAAGAAATCCCTGGTATTCGCGGAGTTACTATGTGATCACCCATCGTCGTCCAACGATGCAACATCCAAAGAAGCAATCGTGGATGAAAATTTGTTTATGATATCTTCAAGCGATCTGTGGTACGAAGATATAATCATGTATCTCCAGACACAAACATATAGGTCTAATACCTCACACTCTGAACAACGACATATTCGATACCAAGCAAAAGACTACGTGATCGTCAGTGATACCCTTTACCGTCGTGGTATTGATATAGTTCTGCGGAGGTGCCTCACCCATGAGGAGGCCGAAAAAGTCCTAAATGATTTTCATTCAGGCGCATGTGGGGGGCATCAATCTGGTTATGCTATGGCGCAAAAATTTTTGCGAGCAGGATACTTCTGGCCAATAATGTTCAAAGGTTGCATAACCGCAGTTAGAAGTTTCCATGCTTGCCAAATTTTCGATAGCAAAACCAGGAGACCACCCGCACCGCTGCAACCAGTAGTTGCTGTTGGGCCATTCGCCAAATGGGGCATAGATTTCATGACATGTAACCCCACCTCGGCTGGGGGGCATGGGTATATCATAGTCGCGGTAGACTATTTTACCAAATGGGGCGAGGTGATGCCTACATTAAACAACAATGGCGAAACAGTTTCCCTTTTCTTTTTTAATCACATAGTCTCTAGATTCGGCGTTCCACAGGCCATAGTCACAGATCATGGATCACATTTTTGCAATCAAATGATGGTTGAGTTGGCTACCAAATTAGGACTATCCCACGACAGCTCCACTCCATATTATCCGCAAGCTAACGGATAGGCTGAGGCAATCAACAAGGTCCTAAAGCGCATGCTGCAAAGAATGATCAGATTCCATAAACAGGATTGGCACCTAATCCTGTACTCGGCCTTGTGGGCATATCGGACATTGGTAAGAAATGCAACTGGGTTTACACCTTTTCAACTTCTGTACGGTCTGGAAGCAATCTTACCTGTTCAATGTGAAATCTCGTCCCTCAAACTCGCAGTCAACCTTCTCCCCGGAACCTCAGAAGAAGAGGCTCATTTCTTGGAACTAATCCAATTGGATGAAACTTGTCGTGATGCAACTTCGGCTAACGAAGCTCATAAGAAACAAGTCAAAGCACAGTTTGACAAAAATGTCAAACCTCGCATCTTCTCAGAAGGTGACTTGGTCTTACTTTACGACCAGGAATCCGACAAGTTGGGAGCAGGGAAATTAAAATCGTTATGGATGGGTCTTTATATTGTTAAACGTGTATTAGCAAAAGGAGCCTACGATTTGATGGACTATGATGGGATTCCACTGGCGCAACCTCGCAACGGGTTGTATCTCAAGCGTTACTATGCTTAATTCCGCGTAGTAATCCTCATGATTTTGTTACATTTTTGTTTTCGCCAAGAGAATTTATTTTGGTTAGGTAATCTGCTTTTTACATTCGTTACAGATGTCAAACCTATTGGAATCATTCATTTGATATGTTGACGGAGCAAGTCGTAGTTTGCAGAACTTGTCTTCTGCGGCATGGGACATTTTCAATCCCAGCAGTGAGTTAGTAAGTTTCAGAGGGGTATGTATTGGTCGGTTGATGAACAATATCACTGAATACAATGCATTGATAGAAATCCTCTCTGATGCCATCACACATGGCACATGCCGACTTGTCTTCAGGCTAGACTCATAGCTCGTCATTCTATAGCTCACCGACATCTATTCCGTACGGAATCCAGCTATCTATCGCATGTTCCTAAGAGTCAGAATTTTGGAAAGACAGTTCAATTTCATTCAATATCAACATATTTCCGGAAGTCTAAACACATTGACACACTCATTGGCAAATTATGTGTTAGATAGACATTTGCGACATTTATAAAAAGAAGCATCACATCAATATATGCAGCAGGATCATGTAACTTAACCAAAATAAAGCTCTGAAAATAAAAAATATATACATAACTGTTTATAGTTTACACATAATGTTTTGTAACCAAGACAAAATCGGTTAGATGACCCAAGACTCAAAATTCTAGGGGGGCACCCTAATCTAATGATGCTGGTGATAACAAGTCACCGCTTGTGCAATCATGCGTAAAAGCTTAGTCCATCGACTCGGCACTCCAGTAGTATGTCGCTGCAACCACAGAGGCATCTCGTCGGTCCTCACATTCGAGATACCAAGGGTAAGACCCTCGATCTGGTCCTGTAGTGCTGAAAAAGTCTCGACCACGTCAAGGTCACGAAGGATGGCCCTCCCCACAGCCTCTCTTGCTGGAGCGGCCGCTAGGTCTCTACGACGTACCGCCGATTGAACTAGTCCAATATCTGCATGAGCACATGAGTTTTGATTAGTAAAGAAAACATAAGAACATTATAAAGAACAATGAACAGAGATATGGTCAGAATATTTACCCATAGCACCCCACTGCTCGCCGGTCGGCAGCACCAAATTCGGATCACCCCGGAAATCCATGCTAGCATATGGAAACTTGGCATAAACCATCTCCTAATGATCGAGCCACTCGAAGAAAGTATCAGAAAAGGAAATCTGATGCTGGCCAGCATGCCGAGACATGAGGTCAACCCATCTCTACATTTTTGGTTCAGTCGGTGGAGGTAGGCCAAGTGAGATGTATTACGGTTGCATCAGTGGGATTCTATCCAAAGCGAAAGCGGTCAAAATAGAACCATAGCCGAAGTTCTTAGATCTTCCACTTTTCACCTTGGTCAATTGTTATTTCATCATAGAGAGTACTGCATCACACCAGTTGAACACCTTTGGTCCAAGGCATTCCAAAGCATACTGCATGTAAGACCTGTTAGCTATGTGAAGAGCAGAACTACCAGTCAGTCTAGCATAAGTGAACAGAATGGTCTGCAAGGGCTGGTTAGTGACATCTCAGATATTTATCTTGCCGCCCGTACTTAACTAAGATCCCTCTTTGCAGTACCGACTAATATACTCCCTCACGGACTCACCCCCATGGGCGGAGCCCGATAATGAGAGAGGGGCATCATGCCTCGATAAACCGGTCAGAAAATAGATGTCAACGACTGTCAAGGGGATCTATTTTCCCCTAATTTGGAACACCTGGTTGATAGGATCCCAGGCATTGAGGAAATATTGCAACAAGCTGATTTGTTGCCTCATGCTAGAGATACCGAAAAACTTCAACAAGCCACAGTTCCGCAATGTAGCTACTGTGCCCAGATCATGTAAAGAAACAACATCCTCTTCTTCATGCTCACATTCTTGCCATGTAACAACCATTTTTCTCCAATGAATCTCTGAAAAACAAACAAGGGAAGAGTCAGGATCTTCATTTGGTAAAAAACAAGCAAAAATCTATGAGAAAACTGTGCAAAAAGTTTCCTCCTTGTGCCCATCGCACCCCAGTAAGTGTACTGGGAGTGATGCATACTGACTAGTCAGTGAGAAGACCAGTATGCATCGCACCTTTTGATTAAGGAAGGGTGCGATGATGCCAGGGTGATCTTTTCAAACCCTAGAGGCTCAACAGAGCAAGGAAACAGGCTCATAATTCAAAAAGAAAAGAATGCAATTGAAGAGCGCAAGTTTAGCTCCTACCTGGTCCAAACGGCATCAGGAATCATGCACAGAATCTCCCAAAATCAGTTGGTGAAAATCGGGGGGGAAAGCACCTCCAGAGCTAAAACAAACCAAGTTCAAATGAAATGGTAAAATGAGAGGTAAAAGTCACTTTTAATTTACCATGCACGTAATTCGAGTAAAATATTATTGTTTTTAACTCATTTATCAAGCATATGTTTTCATTTCTAATCAGTTTGATGAAGCAAATGAATAGGCAGTGCACTCTTTGAAAGAACAAAATGCTAATGGCAAATCAAAGAATCAATGACCACTATCACGAGCAGTTTTAGCACATAGTTCAAGATCGTTAAAAAATAAACATAAGTCATGAGAAAATATTTCCCCTAGAGTTTAAGCTCTCAAAAATGAACCGGTAAATAACCATTGTGAATGCCTTATCTCCAGCTTTTGAACCTTGGTCATGTTCTCATCACCACCTCCACTCTGTTTTTAGCTGATCATTCACCCCCTATGATTGTTTAGCCCTTTGAGGAACATCTACGAAGAGTGATTCTATTAGCCATCCTTGTGACACTACTGTGATTGGAAAATTCCAAACCTTACCTAGAATCAGCTGCTACCCAACATCATCACTCGTTCCTCGAAAATGAGTCTCCTTTACGCTCTTTTCAACTGACTCGTAAAATATGAAAATATTGCTGAGCAATTGGCCTCTCCGGCTTGTTAAAGTCATCGGAAGTGATATCCCTCCTCTAGATTTTAATCTTTTTGGACTTGAGGGATTATTACACAAAAAGATCGAGCACTTGTCTTGTTCGGCTCATTAAAACTATCGAAAATTCATCCCTTTCATATTATTTTACACTTTTTTGGACTTAAGGGATTACATGACGAAAAAGAAACTTTGGAGTCTCCTTTCCATTCCTTTCAGACTCTCTAAAATTGAGAGGGACCGAGTTATCTTTGTCATTAAACTCGTTAAAAGCGAATAGCGACAAACTCGTCCAAATGGACGAGAACGAGTTTCACTGTCGCTAGGCTCGCTAAAATATAGCGACAGGTTCGCCTGGAGGGCAGATTATAGAACAAGCATATGTTATCCTCCTCAAGCTTGACAAAAATAAATAGGTACTAGTCAGCAATGACTGGGGAAAATTGGGAAGAAAACTTGAAAAGGCTTTATTGGTAGCAAGTCACTCTTGAACATGACACTTTCCTTCCACATCCAAGCAGGGTTGGGTTGTTCCGTTCACTGGTCATCACCATTGGTCCATCACACCATCCATCTTTGGGGTTAATGCTACCAATCCATCGTCAGTGTCGCTGATATGTTCAGGAGAAGTCATTCAGACAATTCGCCTGTGTCTCACCCACTGCAATACATTCATGCTCCATTCCTTCATGACCGCCACCCTGAACCCTATATTGTTAGATTGTTTTCACCTCCAAAATCATTTGCTTCGTTCCATGTTGTTGATGTGGGATTCATTAAGGCCCTCCTATCACGGGTCACTTCTTGTGGACATTAGCTCATTATCCAAGAAGTTGACTTAGGAACAACCCTTTCAGTAATTTGAAGCTCACATGCCTCAATGGCAAGTTTCTCACTTTTGGCGACAGGTTTACATTAATGGCCTTCGACTGAGAGATTTTGCGTGGTGTTCAACGCCCAAGTCCTTTTTCACACCACGTGAATTGTACTGTAGTACCTTGAGGGTCCTTATCATTATTGGTGATTCCTCTCGCGCCTGTTAACAGCTTACATCATTGGCTGGTAATCATGCGATGTCTTTCCATGTTCGACTCCACAACATTTTTCACATGGATCGACTTGTACTCCGAGTGAAGATTGAACGAGTTTTGAAGACCCTAGATCTAGTTTCATCCATCTGGGCTGCGATATATTTAGAAATATAAAGACATCAAATGTACTTCATTGCGAACAGATGATCATCCAAATCAAAGGATGATGAGTCCGAATCATCAGTCTGCTACACAAACGATTGTCTGTCCTATGTACATGAAAATGAATTTATAAAGCTGATCATGGGAATTCCCGCCTCAGCTAGATCATGAAAAAATGTTGTGAAAATAAAGTATTGTATTGTGTCTTATTACAGGCCACCTCCCAGCTCGAAAAAACTTCAGATCCTCATGGTAAAGCATTTCAACCGACATCAAAAATATTAACGACCTCATTCTTTAGGGGGTAACTGTTATAGACATTTTTGGGCACTTCAAACCCAATCATAAATGTCCATAAACTGAGGGCTCCTAAGTCCCTAAAAGTGTTGCTTCACTGCCTAAAGGAACAAGGTCAGCTGATTACATCATCTCCCAGAAGTTCTCCACTAAAAACTACTATAAATGTCAAATGTACCATACTAAGCCCCAGTGCAGGGGGTGGATGCATATACCTTCCCAGTGTACAGGTGGATGCATATTGAATGCCCCTCTTTTAGGGTGCAGGGTTGGAATGACAAATGGCAGGACAAATTTCGAGGTGGAATCAGAATCTTCCAGAAGCTTCCCCTCTGACACTTGCCTCTCTGTTTTCGACCAGGGATGAGTAAGAGAGCATCATTCTCCAAGTGGAAGCAGGAACTATCAGAGAGAAGGCACTAATCAAGACCCCAGAAGATGACTTACCTCCCTACAATCATCTATATTTGGATCCCTCATCACAGATATCTAGAGGCTAGAATTTTGTATATTATAGAGAAGTGTTGTTGGTTTTTTGGTGTATATTCATAGTGTTGGGTGATCTAATCTTTACTTGAGGTGAAGTAGGGATTTCTTGCTGGAGGATGATGCTAGGTCAGAACATATGGTTGTAATCCTCTTTCTACTTTTCATCTTAATAAAGCTATTCAAGTTTTCCTCCATATTCTTGTATGTTTGTTTATATATGCATTTGTATGGTTAACACACATCTAGTCCTGTGTTATTTATGAATATAGATCTTTGTTCTTCAATAGTAGTATGTTGCTGTGGTTCCACAGGTGCAAGACTAAGGTTGGTCTCCTTTGTTCAGCTCCTATCTATTTTCATAAAGGAAAATGAAACTAGACTTTACTTGTTTGTTTCTAAGATAGCTACCAGTCTTAGTGGGAATAGTAGCATCTAAGTGGACATTATTCCCAGTAACAATTGGGTGGGGCTATAATAAGCCTGGGATGTCCCTGGCATCCCCTGCTAGTAAGGTCTGGGCCCATGCAGCCTCCTTCGGTTGAGGAAGTAGAGAGGTTTGTAAGAACTCTGGACACCACATATCTCCACAATGGTATGATATTGTCCACTTTGGGCCTAAGCCCTCATGGATTTGTTTTTGGGCTTTACCCCAAAAGCCCTCATACCAATGGATATATTTGTCCATCCTTATATATAGATGATTTTCCCCACTTCTAGTCAATGTGGGACTTTGGTCGTATACCCAACAATCCTCCCCTCGAACAAAGGACCATCGAGTCTCCTCTCAAACGATTATCCATCTATCCACTCTCTACCAACCAGGATTCTTCGCTCCAATGCGTTGGAAGCACACGCCTTACATGGAGCACCACTTGCCTCGAGAGCTTGCTCTATCCCAGGTCAACTCCTCTTCACCATGTTGGGACCAGGACACTTCCATGAAGAATCCGGAGCACACCGCCTGTCTAATTGAGCTCATCCATAGATCCCATCGTGATATTACCGGGGCCCACCACCTTTGTTCGGCATTCCGAGGATTCATCCACTTGGCTAACTTCGGAACTTGGCTCTGATACCACTGGTAAGGACTTTGGACACCACATATATCCACAATTGTATGATATTGTCCACTTTGGGCCTAAGCCACATGGATTTGTTTTTGGGCTTTACCCCAAAAGGCCTCATACTAATGGAGATATTTGTCCATCCTTATATACCCATGATTTTGCCCACTTCTAGTCAATGTGGGACTTTGGTCATATACCCAACAAGGTTCAATGGTTGCCTCATTCCCCTGGTACATGGCTTTAAATTTGGGCAAGGTTGGGCATTGGTTTGTGGGGTGGTATTCCTCACAAATGAAGCATACCTCTACTGAGTGCAATGGACACTCATTCTTAGGGTGCTTCATTGTACATCTGGGACAGAAAATGGCCAAAGCCCTCTCAGCTTCCTCTTTCTTTTGTTGGATTAGAAAAGTATCAAGTTGCATGGAAATGGTTTGTCTCATCTCACTTTTGAGGTCTTCCATCTGATTAGCAAACTCATGCTTGGAGAAGGTGGTACTAGCTGAAAGTGGATTCCCCCTACCTCTTTTCTGGGCTACCCTAGAATGGTTTCTAAACATAGTCTTTATGTCCTCATAAGGTAGTTGGTAGATGTCCCCTCCGGCTAGCAAATGAAGGGTATCTAGAAGGTCTTCATGGACTCCTCGGAGTAGAACCAGCTCCAGAGATTCAAGGTCAAGTGTGCACCTGGCCCATTTATAACTAAGTTGGAACCTTTCCTCGTAGTCTTCTAAAGATTCATCATTGCCCATGGTCATTCGAAAGATCTCTCCCTTTGTTTCCTTTGACCTACAGTAGTCCCGGTATTTGTTGTTAAAGGCCTGCTGCATCTGAGCCCAAGTAGTGATACTGTTTCCAGGTAACCCCATGAACCAGCGCAGTGCTGCATCCTTGAAGGTAGAAGGAAAGAGTTTCAACTTTTTCTCGTCTTCAGCATAGTCATAAGTTTAAAAAAGGACAACAAACTCAAACAGGAAGGTATCAGCGTCTTCAGTGGTCAATCAATGGAAATGTGGTAAGGCTGAGGGACTTATGTTCTTCATTTTCATATCCCCATTGGTCTCTCGAATGGGAAAGGCACCTTCTATTCTCTCACTATCCCCTATACCGTTTCTGTGTTCAACCATGGTCTCGAGAGGGATGTTCTCTTGCTCTTCTTCTATTATAGGATCTTCGTATGTCTCAGGAGGTTCAACTATAGGTTCTTCTGGATCACGGACACCAAAGAAGAGAGAAGGGTGACTCAGTGATGTGGTGGGGGTGTTGGGTAAGAATTTTCCGGTATTGTCTCTGTTCCTACGAGGCATGAAATGAAAGATTTTTTTGCTTTTTGTTTTTCTTTTTTTTGCTTGTACCTACAAAACTGAAAGAGATTGAATTGCAACTAACTAGAATCTATCTTGCTGAAATGAAAATGTGGAATTGAAATGAAAGTAGGAAATGACTAATCTATTTTGCTGAAAGGAAATTGCAGGAATGAAATGCTAGGCTACACTTTTAGAATTGAAATGCTAGGCTACACTTTCAGAATTGAAATGCTAATCTACGCTTGCGAAATTGAAATGCTAGTCTAGGAAAGCAGGAAATGTCTAGTCTACTTTTGCATAAATGAAATTGCAGAATGGAAATGAAATAAACTACTTGGTAGAAGGTTGTAGTAGAAAATAGAAGAAAAGAAGCAATCACAAATACTCTGACGCTTCCCCGGCAATGACACCAAAAAGAATGGTGGGCTCCAGCATTGTAGCTATAATGTTGCAACTCCTGGGACTCCCTTCTTTACTTTTATCAACCCGGTAGTTCGTAACAAACTTGGAAGCGACAGTGCTGTATGCACAAGTATTAGCTCTTGCCGCAGCTGTCACTTGGTCAGCTGGCACAAGTCCGCTAGGGGCTTAAGCCAACTTCTATGAGATCTGAGAAGAAGATTTTTAACTAATGGATGAAAGCTAACTCAACAGAAGCTAATCTACTTGCAGAAAGAAACAGAAAAGATGAAAGGAAATTCAAACCCTAGCAAACCCTAATTTTACTAGCTAGCCCTATTGATGCGAAAAAGAGGATGCAAGCTACTAAAAGAGGTGCCATTACTTCTAGGAAGGTAAAATACATCTGTCTATGCTACTTCTGTCTGAAGAAAACATCTTTTTGTATTTTTGAATAAGTTGTCAGAATTGTCATGTATGTGCTTTCACTGTTTTTGACTGTGCAGAGGTGGATCGGTGAGAGGAAATGCTAGCAAGAGGTTTGGAAGGTTCAGAGAGGGCCTAAGGGGTCCCTCGCACCCTTCCAAAGAGTTTCACAGAGTTTGGCTTTCAAGAAACCACTTTTTTGAGCTTCTATAGGAAGTCAGTAGGGGTTCTACAGGATGTTCTGGAATTTCTACAGGATGTCTTTAATTTTCTACAGGATGTTTAGAAATGGGATTTTGGAGAATGGATGGAGGAATAAAGATGAAAGAGTGGGTATGGAGGTGAGATAAGGGTGTGAGGAGGTCCAGGACTTGGGGAATGGAGCTAAGAAGTGGCGGGATGGTTGGATTTGTTCAAGGAGAGGTAGAGCAATATTGCACAACCATATGGGGATTTAGGGAAGAGTGAGCAAATGGAAAATGTGAGGTAAGAATCCAGATTGGAGGATGAATAGGGTAGGATTGGTGGAGTATGGGAAAACAAAGAAGGATAACAGGTGCTCTGTAAGTTGTTTTTCAAACGAAACAAACAAGGACTTGGAAAATCAAAGACCTAGTTACTTAGTCTATTCTGACCTAGATAACAACAAAGAAATGGAACATAAGTTTATTTGCAATGAAACCAACTGAAATAACTGTGAAATTAAGTAATCATAACCCTAAGCATGCAACCAAAACTGATATCAAGTTTAGCAACTAAAAATCTAACACTACTAATTGCATGGTGAAGCAAAGATAGTGTTTTTGTTGGCAACAATGTCACCTTTGTCCCAACTCATGATCCCATTGAGGGAGAGGTGAGATCAGAGGTGCTTGATGGCCTTTTTCTGAAGTTCTTCCCTGTTATTAATCTATCAAATAAATCTGAACATGAAAAGCCTATCTAATCATCAATCATGACATATGTAACCAACACGATGTTAATCTACTTAACATAAATTATTTTGCAAAGACATAAAAAGAAACTAACAATACATGAAGGAAGCCTTGGCACTTGGGTTGGGCCCAACCCCAAGCATTGCAGGATCCTAAAGAAACTCAGAACTGATGCCAAATAATTTTTTTTTCCATTACTCAAAAACAGCCATGTTTATAAGAAAGTTATACAACAACAACTATGAAAATGAGCTGAGGAAATAGCAGCACGCTAGTGAAAAATAACAACAGTCCAGAAAGTAAACTACGAAGGCTGGAAGCCTTCCTATTTATGGCTACGAGGGGCCTCAACAACCCTCCTTAACTAAAGGGGCTTGGCTGTTCCAACTACTAGTAAACAATCACTTTTCACCAAGCTGCTCGGCTGCCTTTAGGATTCGTTTTGGTGGCCTACTAAGCTCCAAGTTGAGGGTAGAGATTTCAAGGAAGGGCCATTTAATGAAAGAAACATCCTTCCTATGAATCCTCACCCTTGTTCCTTCATGCTTGGCTGTCATCTGGCTCATGTTTTCTTGGCTTTGTTGCAAAATTTGTCCAAAAAACCTGAAATAACCACATATTAGCCTTCTTGGTAAAGTGACCACCCTCATTCGTTCAACTAATATAAACATACTCAAAAAACATACATAAACTATGAAAAATGGTGGATTGATCAAGAAAAATTAGGAAAAATGAGCCCAATAAGTGACCCAATTTGGGGCTCATCATTTTTTTCTAAGGAATTGCTAGGATTACCTCCTGTAAGGGAGATTGATTTCACAATCTACGTAAAACCCGGTGCTTAACCAATATCTAAGAGACCCGATAAGATGACAACTCCAAAACTTTGTGAGTTGCAGATGTAGTTAAAAGAGATCTTAGACTTGGGATTCATCAGACCTAGTATTTCACCTTGGGGTGCACCAGTGATTTTTGTCAAGAAGAAGGATGGTTCCTTGCAACTATGCATAGATTATAGGGACTTAGATAGAGCCACAATAAAGAATAGGTACCCGTTACCTCGAATAGGTGACCTATTTGATCAAATGAAGGGAGCAGTGGTTTTCTCAAAGATCAATCTACGATCTGGATACCACCAATTGAGGATTAAGGAAGAGGACATCTCAAAAACTGCATTTCAAACTTGGTTTGGGCACTATGAGTTCGTAGTTGTTCCATTTGGTTTAACCAATGCACCAGTAGTATTCATGAGCCTCATGAATAGTGTGTTCAGGAAGTATTTGGACCAATTTGTGCAAGTCTTTCTCGACAACAATCTTGTGTATTCCAAGAATGAAAAGGAGCATGAAAAGCACCTAAGGGTTGTCTTGACTTGCTTAAGGGAAAATCAATTGTATGGAAAATTTTCAAAATGTTCCTTCTTTCAGAAGAAATTTCATTATCTTGGGCACATCATTTCAGGAGAATGGATTTCAGTTGACCCAAAAAAGGTGAAGGCCATAATGAATTGGCCAGTACCAAAAAATGCCCATGAGGGTAGTTTTATGGGGCCAGTAGGGTATTATCACAAGTTTGTGGAAGGCTTTTCAAGGATTGCAAAGCCCATCACCACATTATAGTGAAAGGGGGTCAGGTATGAAGGGCATATGAATGTGACACTACATTCACAGAACTAAAGAGGTTACTAACTAGTGCACCAATCCTTCGAGTACCAGACATGGAAAAAGATTTCACTATCTACACTGATGCTTTGGCACAAGGATGGGGTGCAGTATTGATGCAAGAAGGAAGAGTGATAGCTTACACATCTAGAAAATTGAAGAAACATGAAGAGTTGTATGCTACCCATGACTTAGAATTAGCAGCAATGATATTAGCCTTGAAACTGTGGAGACACTACCTCATTGGGAGAATATTTGAGTTAAGAATAGATCATCAAAGCCTGAAGCATTGCTTCACTCAAAGATATTTGAATTATAGACAAAGGCAGTGGAGCGAATTCATGAGTGAGTATGATTTTGAGATCTCATACATCAAGGGAAAGGAGAATGTGGTGGCGGATGCACTAAGCAGGAGACCACGGACCTTCTCCCTAGTAGCCTTAAAGGTAAACTTAAGGGAATGTGTGTTGGAGAAACTCTTTGAAGATAGTTGGTATCTAAAGGTCATCTCAGCACTCTAGAGTGGGAAGCAGATAGAACCAAAGTTTGATGGATATGTATAAGAAGAACCATCCTCAAAGAGTCACATATAGCACTCTATTGTGCACATCCTGGAGTAAAGAAGATGTATGCAGACACGAAGAAACTCTTCTTTTGGGCAGGCATGAAGCACGACATAGTCCAGTTTGTCACCAAATGTCTTGAATGTCAATGAGTGAAGGCTAATCATCACCATTCAACAAGACTCCTACAACCACATGACATCCCTATATCTAAATGGGAGGTGATTTCCATGGATTTTGTTGTGGGTTTGCCACTCACTTCACATAGGCACAATGCTATATTGGTTATAGTTGATAAATTGACCAAAAGTTCCCATTCCATTTCAGTAATAGAAACTTACGATGTTACTGATGTGGCACGAGTGTTTATAAGTGAAGTTATTCGACTACACATGTTACCCACAAAAATCATTTCTAATAGAGACTCTCGATTTACATATAGGTTTTGGACAAGTTTGCAATCAACACTAGGGACTCAGTTGAATCTGAGCACTGCATATCATCCAAAAATATATGAGCAGACTGAAAGAATAAATCAGGTTTTGGAAGCCATGCTTAGGATGTACATCATGGATAATCAGACTCAGTGGGAAAGGTACTTACCATTGGTACATTTTGCCTATAATAACAGTTACCACAGTTCAATCGAGATGCTTCCTTATCAAGCTCTATATGGAAGGCCATGTAGGACACCATTGAGTTGGGAAAAGTTGGAGGACTGAGTAATAGTTGGCCCAGAATTAGTTCAAGAAATGGAGGAACATGTAAAGAAGATTACACAAATGTTAAAGGAATCACAAGATAGACAGAAGAGTTATGCTGATTCACATAGGATTGATCGCAGTTATGAAGTAGGGGATCAAATTTTTATTCATATCCAACCTAACAAAAGCAGCATTCGGTTTGGAAAAGGGATGAAATTGTCACCTCGGTTTGTAGGAACTTTTAGGATCAAGGAGAAGATTGGACTAGTTGCCTATTGTCTTGTACTGCCACCCCATTTAAAACTCATGATGTTTTCCACGTATCTATTTTCCGACATTATGTTTCTGATGAATCTCAGAAACTAGATTGGAGGGAATTGTAGGTCTTGGACATGGGAACCATGGTGGTTGAACCATTACGCATATTGGACCGTAGGGTTCGACAACTTAGATTTCGCACATTGGACCAAGTTAAGGTCCAGTGGGAAAAGTATAGCCTAGGATCTGCTACCTGGGAGGATGCAAAGACTATACGTCGAGACTACCCATCACTTTTTGAGCATCTGTGATGCCCATTTTCTTTTTGACTTAGACAACTACCTATGTTAAGGTTCTATTCTGTAGTTCCATGTTATTTATTTATGAACATTATGTAATATTGATGCATTTGGTTGGACACATGAAACTAGTTATATAAATCAATTGATGGATTCGGTATTGATGATGGAAATGGTTGATGTATAGCATAAATGTATGGCTCACTTAGTGATGAATTATCTAGTGCGTGACTTATCATAAATATTTTGGTTCATACATGGCTCAAGTGGATATGATTTATTTAAATGAATGACTTAGTGAATTTATGATTTATTTCCAGTATGAACTGCAAGATTGACACGTGGATACTAGACTTAATAACATGATGATTAAAGACGACTTATATATCTTGTGTTATATAAATGCATGAATGAGAGCTAACTCGCAGGTTGGAAAGAACTATATGATAGCCAAGATCTACTCTTCCATTGAAAGAAGGTCGAGACATCTCATGGGGAAAGGTATAATGTAGTTTGTTCTATTACATTTGGTATCTACATGATATGCAATCTTATGGCATGAGTAAAATGTAAATGACAGGTGGCAAGACGACTTGACTAGATTATTCGATGACAAGCCCAACCAGCACTGTAGTGTGGTCTATATTAGGGCATCGACCCTAGTTGTGAGGAGGAGTGGAGGTATTTCCCATTGTGTAACCTCCAAACCTGGAATCATGGGAGGGAAGTGGTGGACATGCTCCCATAGATGTGTGATGATGATTGCCAGTTGCCTACTAGGGAAGTTAGGTTGATATAGTCGACGCGTCCGCCATGTTGGTTTTATTAGTGGTTAGATTGGTATAGCCGATGCCATCGTATATAGTAGCAGAGGATGGATAGGGTGGGAACGGAAGTAGGTCAGGAGGGATAGGAGGATATAGATCAATTGGAGACTCTTGATGGGAAGGAATGTCATTGTCTGACTTATCAAATTTTACTACTATAACTCTCTCTCCACTTGTTATGCCTTATTGCCAAACTGCTTCGAACTCTTGTATCTTTTACACTCTAACTGTGGGACGAATTTTTCTGAAGGAGGAATGTATGTAATGCCCTATTTAATCTTATCTTGTGAATTTTACTAAGTGTTTAAATTTCCTTAAAATATTGACTTATAATTATTGAGAAATATTAGTACATACCTATATTGGTGAAACTGTAAATTTGCTACTGATATAAATTTTGTTATTTACCTCCCCAAATTTTTAAATTTTGAGAAGACATAGTCCTCTCCAATTCATTACCAAATTATATATATATTCATACCTCATTCCCAAATGTCCTCCCAGATTTACTTGGGAGAAGACATGGTCCTCTCCAATTAATTACCAATTTTATATATTCATCTTTCATCCCCAAAATGTCCTCTCACATTTACTTGGGAGAAGACATGGTCCTCTCCAATTAATTACTAAAAATTATATTCATATCACATTGCCAAATTTCCTCTTAGATTTACTTGGGAGAAGACATGGTCCTCTCCAATTAATTACCAATTTATACATTCATCTCTCATCCCCAAAATGTCCTCTCACATTTACTTGGGAGAAGACATGATCCTCTCCAATTAATTACCAATTTATATATTCATCTCTCATCCCAAAAATATTTATTTGGGAGAAGACATGGTCCTCTCCAATTAATTACCCAATTTCATATTCATATCACATTCCCAAATGTCCTCTCATGTTTACTTGGGAGAAGAGAGGTCAAATGTAAGGATGAGGGAGAAGTTATGACATTAATGAGAGGTGGTTGAGGTGGAGAAGAGAGGGAGGCATAAAAGGGGAAGGATGAGGGTGTTGGGTTGTGTTATATTGTTTCCACATAGTTAACAGGGGGTTTGAGGGGTACCCGTAACCCCACTTTATGGGGTCCTGGGCAACGCCCCAAAAAATTTTGGTTTTGGACCCTATGTTAGGTTGGGCGGACCCACTTATGGTTTTGTGCATGATTTTCACACATGTTTTTTGGACGCGATGGTTTTCGGTCCATGGTATTGGATGCTTCGACATGTATAAATATGTTGTGTAACATTGAAAGGAAATAATGAAAAATCAAGCTGGTAGTCCGGTTTTGGATCCAGTTGGAAATCTTCTGTGTATATGTTTTTTAATGTGTTATCGCCTCGCATTTTTATTTTTTCCTATGATTAGAATTGTAATGCAGGTAATTTCTGTACGGGTTAAAAACTACATTTGGTATCAGAGTTGTTTTGGCTTCAAGGGGATCCTTTGTTGCTGAAGGGTTTTTGCTCGGGCCCTGTTAGGTGACCCTGTTCAAGTGGGAGATCTGAAATTGAATTCCTGGGTGGGTGAAAGAAGATGGCGAGCAGTGGAAGGAAAATAGAAATTTTGAAAAAAAGTTCAATGGTCAGAGTTTTGAGTTGTGGAAACTCAAGATGGAGGATCCGTTGGTGGATAAAGATCAGTGGATCGCAGTAGATCCGGGTACTAAACCAACAGGAATGACCGATGAAGAATGGAAGAAGTTGGATCGGAAGGCAAAGAGCACAATACGATTGTGTGTCTTAGATTCAATATTGCTGAATGTTTCAGGGGAAGCTACAGTGAAGGCTCTGTGGGACAAGTTAGGGACTTTGTACCAATCTAAGTCTCTGGTGAATAAACTATTCCTGTAGAAAAAGTTGTTAACCTGAGGATGAAAGATGGAGACTCGGTGACAGAGCATCTGAATTTTATACTGTGGTAAGTCAGTTATTATCTGTTGATATTAAAATTTCAGATGAGGATAAGTGCATCAGTCTGTTGTGTTCTCTACCAGATTCGTGGGATAGTCTGGTTATTGCAATAGGTAGCAATGCAACTGCTTTGCAGTTTGATGAAATAGTCTCAGCCCTGCTGACGGAGGAGATGAGACGGAAAAATATGGACAACCAGAATGGTGATGCCTTGTCTGTACGAGGACGGTCCCAGAACAGAAACAAAAATAAGTCATCGAGTGGGAGATCTAAATCTAGAGGGAGATCTAAATCTCCAGGAAAACCTATAAAGGTGGTGTGTTGGAAATGCGGAAAGGAAGGGCACTTCAGAAGCGAGTGTAAATCTAAAGCTCATGATAAAGGAAAGGGATCTGATGATGCTCCTTCTGCAGATGCGAAAACCACCTCAGATGAAGGTGGGGATGTGTACTTGGCTTCTTCAAGTACACATGTAGATCATGAGGCATGGTTGATTGACTCAGGTGCATCC
This sequence comes from Pinus taeda, assembly GCA_000404065.3. Taxonomy (NCBI): domain Eukaryota; kingdom Viridiplantae; phylum Streptophyta; class Pinopsida; order Pinales; family Pinaceae; genus Pinus; species Pinus taeda. Next base: position 31,363 of record APFE030400534.1, on the reverse strand, counting down.
TTTCACTTCACTCCCCATAGAGAGTGGTTTTGCGAGTATGAGAAATATGATGGTGGTGATGTCTTCTAGGAGATGATAGGAAGGCTAGAATCATTGGTCGTGGAAAAGTAAAGTTGAAGTTGCAAGGTGGAAGGATTAGAACCCTTCCGGGTGTTCTGCATATTCCTGCGTTGGCCAAAAATCTGATTTCTGTAAGCAAGTTGGATGATGCAGGTGTAAAGACAGTGTTCGAGAAGGATACCTGCAAGATGGTTCGAGGAGCACGGGTATTGATGTGGGGAGTTCGGATTGGAACTCTATACAAGCTGCAAGGTAGCACTGTTGTTGACGGGTGCAATAGTTCTATGGTTCCTGAAAATGGAGTAGAAAATCTAGTTGTCTCTGGAGAGAAGACCATGTTGTGGCATCAAAGGCTTGGACATATTGGAGAGAAGGGCCTTCGAATACTTCATGGTAAAGGTATGGTAGAAGGTATGAGTAATAGCTCTTTGGATTTTGATTCTGTGAAAATTGTGTATATGGGAAGCAGAATTGGGTGAGTTTCCCCTCTGGTGGTAAGAGGATGAAACAAATATTAGAGCTTGTGCACAGTGATGTGTTTGACCTGTGAAAGTTCCATCACTGGGTAAGTCTGTGTACTATGTATCATTTATAGATGACTTCTCAAGGAATACATGGATATATTTCCTTAAGAAGAATCTGAAGTCTTTGACAGGTTTAAAGAATTTAAGGCTCTGGTGGAAAATCAGACAGAGAAGAAGATAAAGGTGCTGAGGACAGATAATGGTGGAGAATTTTGCAGCAAGGAATTTGAAGAATTCTGTAAGAAGTGTGGTATAGCATGGTAGAATACTACTCCATATACACCTTAGCAAAATGGAGTCGTGGAAAGAATGAACAAGACGTTGATGGAAAGGGCAAGAAGCATGCTCAGTGGTGGCGGGTTAGGAAAGGAATTCTGGGTAGAGGTGGTGGATACTGCATGTTACCTGGTCAACAGGTCACCTTCATCAGCGTTTGAGGATAAGACTCCACAAGAAGTATGGACTGGTAAGAAACCCTCTCTTTCACATCTGAGGGTATTTGGATGTGATGCATATGTACATGTTCCAAAGGAGAACAGAACCAAGTTGGATAGTAAATCTGAAAAGTGCATCTTTATTAGTTATAAGGATGGTTTAAAGGGTTATAAGCTTTGGAAACCAATAACAAGAAAGGTTGTGTACAGTCGAGATGTGGTGTTCAGAGAGGTGAAAGATGTTATTAAACATGAAGTCCAACCAAAGGAACTTGTGAAGATAGAGTTTCAACTAAAGGAGGAAGAATCAGACTCTGTAGTAGAGGAGGAATCAGAAGATGAAGAGCCACAAACTCCGGCTGCAAGAAGATCAGTTCGAGAAAGAAGGCAGCTAGAAAGGTATAGTCCACCTCCTTTCTGTTCAAATTTTTCTTTGTCTGTCACTGATGATGATCCCATAATTGTGAAGGAAGCAGTGGATTCAGAGAATGGAAAACTCTGGAAAGAGGCCATGGTTGATGAAATGGCATCTTTACACAAAAATGAGGCTTGGGATTTGGTGGATTTGCCGGCTGGAAGGAAACCCATTGGTAGCAAATGGGTGTTCAAGAAGAAGACAAATGCAGAAGGGAAGGTGGAGAAATACAAAGCTCGGTTGGTAGCAAAAGGTTATTCCCAGGTGCCGGGAATTGATTTTGGTGATATTTTTTCTCCTATTGCCAAGATAACTTCTATTAGATTACTTTTGTCTGTTGCTGCTGCTTTTGATTTTGAGGTAGAACAGATGGATGTGAAGACAACATTTCTTCACGGGGATTTGGAAGAGGAAATCTACATGAAGCAACCTGAAGGCTTTGCGGTGAAGGGTAAGAAAGAATTGGTATGCAAGTTAAAGAAGTCTTTGTATGGGTAAAACAGTCACCAAGGATGTGGTATCAGAAATTTGATACATTTATACGGGGACTTGGCTTCACCAGAAGTAAAGCAGATCATTGTGTGTATTTTAAATTAATTGGTGACCGTGTTATTTATCTGGTCTTGTATGTGGATGATATGTTGCTGGTTGGAAATGACAAAGAAATTATCCAGGATTTGAAGACCCAATTGTCCTCCAAATTCGACATGAAAGATCTCGATGTTGCAAACTATATTTTTGGGCATGGAAATTAAAAGAGATCAGGCAAAGAGGAAGCTCTGGTTAAACCAGAGGAAGTATGTGGAGACAATACTGCAGAGGTTTAATATGCAGGATAGTAAACCGGTGAAGGTTCCTATTCCTGTAGGTGTGAGGTTATCTGCTGAACAGTGTCCCAAGACACAAGAAGAGGAAGAGGACAT